>JASANC010001822.1:0-160138 GCA_030248135.1 Theristus sp. LFF4_11 | reverse complement strand
CTGTGACGCAAAAACAACATTCGTAACGCACAACGCATCAGCTCACTTTTGAAATGTAAACCACTTGTGAACAGATGGATTAGCGACTGGCTGCTTTCGAATTGGGCTTTCTGATTGATCCAACCAGCTCAATCAGCATGCCCGTTTTATATTTCAGAATGCAAGACTTGCATGTTTTAGAGTTTGACTTTAGCAACACAGCCGTGATGTCTGTCTAGTGAACGAAACATTCTTGTTTACCAAAAAAACTAAAAAAGTTTTGGCGACAAAAAAAAACACGTAAAACGGCAACCTTATGGTGATACGCATCAATGGTGCATCGATTGAGCTCGATGTTTGCGCCAATGGGTCGCAGATTCGCCAGTTTGTGCTGCCAACTGGGATCGTCAAAGTGAACGGCAAACGCACTGTCGGGGTCATGTGTCAAATCCAGCACTGTTGACTGCGCACGAGGCTGCATGCGAACGGCATTGACAACACACGGAAAACGCGCTTGATTATATGATAACGCCTTTCAAAAGCACCGCTCAAGCATCGTCGGTGGGCAAAAACCCATCGCGTACGCGTGCGCATGGTTGCGAGTGGGCAAAGTTACTGTGTTATAAATAACGGCACAACGGAGCTTCAGAAAACAAGACATTCATCCTAGGAGCCACAACAAGACCGTTCCTCCCCACCGACCGCTTGTCGCAGTTTCGTCCTGAACGTGTGTGCTCCGGTGTCCACGTGTTCACCACCAATAGCTGGTCGCGCACTGAAAGCTGCTTTTGGCGATGCTGCATCTGTAATCGTCGGCGCTGCTTGCAGGAAGAACAGCTTTTCAGGGGTTGGGTTTGGCCACGAAAGAATGCCTTTACGATCGACGACACCCAGCGACGAGACACTGCCGAGTGTGTGCACGATGTTCGCTGTACACGGAAGGTAGCATGGATCACCTGCAAATACGTTAACCGTCGATGACAAAAACAGCGCTTATGCACATAATCGAACTTCTTATTGCACACACACCAGATCTTTATTCCGCTAGTTTACTGATACTAGTTCACATTTTCTCGTGCCACGGCCTCCTTTCAGCATCGTCGTGGTTGCAGTTTGCGAGTGTCAGCGCTCTCGCTCCAGCATCAATCATCTGACTGTTATAATGGATATCAATCCTGAAACGAACGCAACTCACCAGTCAGCAGCTTCCAAAACACACGAACACGAGTGCCGAGTGAGCGTGCACCGACGGGCTTCGGCTTGTCTGCTGATCGCCGCTTCGATTCCTGCGCAAACAAACGACTGCCGCTGCTGCTGACGTCGTCGGGAGAGCGACTCGATTTACTGCTGCCACTAAACGCCGACGTGGTTGACTGAAAGTATTCTCATGGCATATCGCACGTTTCTGACATTCATGCAGAAGGAAACAACGCCGGCTGACCGTAAACGAAGCGATGATGAACGACAGGTGCGTGCAGTCGAGCAGCAAAATGAACAACGGCACTGAGAAGCCACACAGTGCAAATGCAACGCTCATTGGGTACAATACGAGCACCTCTAACACCGGCACGTCGTCTACCATGTTGCTGGAAGTTTCAACAGTTGTTAAAAAACAAAAACAACGGCGCCCCGCTGATTACTGCTAACTCCTACCTAACCGTACCCGTACGACGAGTGATGGAACATGGTGCATGCACGAGCACGGCGCAACATTGGCATGCACAAACGGTGATGCAGCCACGCACACTCAACAAACAACAACAACAATGCCACAGCGCACTCACACTCACCAATGCCAAGCGCACTCACCACACTCACCAATGCCACAGCGCACTCACACTCACCAATGCCAAGCGCACTCACACTCACACTCACCAATGCCAAGCGCATTCACACTCACACTCAGCAATGCCACAGCGCACTCACACTCACCAATGCCACAGCGCACTCACACTCACCAATGCCACAGCGCACTCACACTCACCAATGCCACAGCGCACTCACACTCACACTCACCAATGCCAAGCGCACTCACACACACTCACCACACTCAGCAATGCCAAGCGCACTCACACTCACCAATGCCACAGCGTACTCACACTCACCAATGCCACAGCGCACTCACACTCACCAATGCCACAGCGCACTCACACTCACCAATGCCAAGCGCACTCACACTCACCAATGCCACAGCGTACTCACACTCACCAATGCCACAGCGCACTCACACTCACCAATGCCACAGCGCACTCACACTCACCAATGCCAAGCGCACTCACACTCACCAATGCCACAGCGCACTCACACTCACCAATGCCACAGCACACTCACACTCACCAATGCCAAGCGCACTCACACTCACTAATGCCACAGCACACTCACACTCACCAATGCCACATCGAACTCACACCAATGCCACAGCGCACTCACCACACTCACCAATGCCACAGCGCACTCACACTCACCAATGCCAAGCGCACTCACACTCACCAATGCCACAGCGCACTCACAATCACACTCACCAATGCCAAGCGCACTCACACTCACACTCAGCAATGCCAAACGCACTCACACTCACCAATACCACAGCGCACTCACACTCACCAATGCCACAGCGCACTCACACTCACCAATGCCACAGCGCCCTCACACTCACCAATTCCACAGCGCACTCACACTCACCATTGCCACAGCGCACTCACACTCATCAATGCCACAGCGCACTCACACTCACCATTGCCACAGCGCACTCACACTCACCAATGCCAAGCGCACTCACACTCACCAATGCCACAGCACACTCACACTCACCAATGCCAAGCGCACTCACACTCACCAATGCCAAGCGCACTCACACTCACTAATGCCACAGCGCACTCACACTCACACTCACCAATGCCACATCGCACTCACACCAACGCCACAGCGCACTCACACTCACCAATGCCAAGCGCACTCACACTCACCAATGCCAAGCGCACTCACACTCACCCATGCTCACACTCACCAATGCCACAGCGCACTCACAACCACACTCAGCAATGCCAAGCGCACTCACACTCACACTCAGCAAAGCCAAACGCACTCACACTCAGCAATGCCAAACGCACTCACACTCACCAATGCCACAGCGCACTCACACTCACCAATGCCACAGCGCACTCACACTCACCAATGCCACAGCGCACTCACACTCACCAATGCCACAGCGCACCCACACTCACCATTGCCACAGCGCACTCTCACTAACCAATGTCAGAGCGCACTCTCACTCACCAATGCCAAAGCGCACTCACACTCACCAATGCCAAGCGCACTCACACTCACACACACCAATCCCTAGCGCACTCACACACACACACCACACTCAGCAATGCCAAGCGCAGTCACACTCACCAATGCCACAGCGCACTCACACTAACCAATGCCACAGCACACTCACACTCACCAATGCCACAGCGCACTCACACTCACCAATGCCACAGCGCACTCACACTCACACTCACCAATGCCAAGCGCACTCACACCCCCTCACCACACTCACCAATGCCAAGCGCACTCACACTCACCAATGCCACAGCGTACTCACACTCACCAATGCCACAGCGCACTCACACTCACCAATGCCACAGCGCACTCACACTCACCAATGCCAAGCGCACTCACACTCACCAATGCCACAGCGCACTCACACTCACCAATGCCACAGCACACTCACACTCACCAATGCCAAGCGCACTCACACTCACTAATGCCACAGCACACTCACACTCACCAATGCCACATCGAACTCACACCAATGCCACAGCGCACTCACCACACTCACCAATGCCACAGCGCACTCACACTCACCAATGCCAAGCGCACTCACACTCACCAATGCCACAGCGCACTCACAATCACACTCACCAATGCCAAGCGCACTCACACTCACACTCAGCAATGCCAAACGCACTCACACTCACCAATACCACAGCTCACTCACACTCACCACTGCCACCGCGCACTCACCCTCACCAATGCCACAGCGCCCTCACACTCACCCATTCCCCAGCGCACTCACACTCACCATTGCCACAGCGCACTCACACTCATCAATGCCACAGCGCACTCACACTCACCAATGCCACAGCGCACTCACACTCACCAATGCCAAGCGCACTCAAACTCACCAATGCCACAGCACACTCACACTCACCAATGCCAAGCGCACTCACACTCACTAATGCCACAGCGCACTCACACTCACACTCACCAATGCCACATCGCACTCACACCAACGCCACAGCGCACTCACACTCACCAATGCCAAGCGCACTCACACTCACCAATGCCAAGCGCACTCACACTCACCCATGCTCACACTCACCAATGCCACAGCGCACTCACAACCACACTCATCAATGCCAAGCGCACTCACACTCACACTCAGCAATGCCAAACGCACTCACACTCAGCAATGCCAAACGCACTCACACTCACCAATGCCACAGCGCACTCACACTCACCAATGCCACAGCGCACTCACACTCACCAATGCCACAGCGCACTCACACTCACCAATGCCACAGCGCACCCACACTCACCATTGCCACAGCGCACTCACACACACCAATGACAGAGCGCACTCACACTCACCAATGCCACAGCGCACTCACACTCACCAATGCCAAGCGCACTCACACTCACACACACCAATGCCTAGCGCACTCACACACACACACCACACTCAGCAATGCCAAGCGCAGTCACACTCACCAATGCCACAGCGCACTCACACTTACCAATGCCACAGCGCACTCACACTCACCAATGCCACAGTGCACTCACACTCACCAATGCCAAGCGCACTCACACTCACCAATGCCACAGCGCACTCACACTCACCAATGCCATAGCACACTCACACTCACCAATGACAAGCGCACTCACACTCACTAATGCCACAGCGCACTCACACTCACCAATGCCACAGCGCACTCACCACACTCACCAATGCTAAGCGCACTCACACTCGCCAATGCTCACACTCACCAATGCCACAGCGCACTCACAATCACTCACCAATGCCAAGCGCACTCACACTCACACTCAGCAATGCCAAACGCACTCACACTTAGGGTTGGTAAAAAAACCGGTTTTTTTATATTTACAGGAAAAAAATCCCGGTTTCTTTTCCGTTTTAAAACCGTTTTAAAACCATAAAAAACCGAATGCTTCCCAGCTCCTAAACTTTCCAGAACTTGGCATCTTGAACTCAAAATAGGAAATACATCAAAATTAGTGATTTTGAGCAGCGTAAAATGCTGTTTTCGGGCATACAACCGACCCAATTTGCTATTTTTGCCACCCAATGCTAGCTACCCAATTTTTGTTTCAAATCAAACCAATTTCGCTTTTATTGGTTTCCAGGGCAGCACGTTCAATAAATTAAAAACAAAGACTGGGCAGTGACCGTGTAGGTGTGGGGAGCGGGGAGGGACGGTTGCAAGGAGACCGGATCGCTGACCCCGATTAGGGGCGAGATTTGCAGAACTGCAAAGTGAAACCGGTAGCGGATTGCGTTCGAAAAACAACATTTCATCAGTTACCCTTTGCAAATAGACAACATCGTCAGTCTGCATATGCACTTAGTTTAGCAGTCACCTTGTCTTCATCGTTTTTCACTTGACCCTTGCCACAAAAGCTTCTGCAAAATTATGCTTCACCAGTTCAAAAATATAATTTTACATTTTATCAATCAAACGAAGAGTTGTGATTTTTGACCACGAAGTTTGAAAATTTTTAAGGTAAAAAACCGGTTCTTTATTTTTTTCAAAAAAAACTGGAAAAAACCGGTTTTAAAACGGAAAAGAAACCGTTTTTTTTCCTGTGCCAATCCTACTCACACTCACCAATACCACAGCGCACTCACACTCACCAATGCCACAGCGCACTCACACTCACCAATGCCACAGCGCACTCACACTCACCAATGCCACAGCACACTCACACTCACCATTGGCACAGCCACAGCGCACTCACACTCACCAATGCCACAGCGCACTCACACTCACCACTGCCACAGCCACAGCGCACTCACACTCACCAATGCCACAGCACACTCACACTCACCATTGGCACAGCCACAGCGCACTCACACTCACCAATGCCACAGCGCACTCACACTCACCACTGCCACAGCCACAGCGCACTCACACTCACCAATGCCACAGCACACTCACACTCACCATTGGCACAGCCACAGCGCACTCACACTCACCAATGCCACAGCGCACTCACACTCACCACTGCCACAGCCACAGCACACTCACACTCACCAATGCCACAGCGCACTCACACTCACCAATGCCACAGCCACAGCGCACTCACACTCACCAATGCCACAGCGCGACGAGCAGACCGAGCGCAGCCAACACGGGCAGCATCACACGTTCCACGTTGTGATGCACGGTCTTGTGCAGCTCCCTGGTGATCAGCGCCAGCGGCCGTCGTGTTGCGTGCTCGTAGCGAAACACCGGCTGCAAAAAACGCCGCACGGCGCTCTCGAGTGCCACACAGCACAGCGGCTGCATCGGCAACACACCGCCGGTGGTCGCATCCATCTGCACCTCGGGACGATACACAAATCCGGCTGGAAACTCTCGAGTGACGTCGTCGTCATTGTTCGAATCGCTGCTGCGACGCAGACGACACCGGACGGGCAGCTTTCGGCCGGGCCGCACATGGAGCACGTCGCCTTCGACGAGCAAAATGAACGGCACATTCACGAGACGGCCGTCGCGCTCGACCGACTGCAGATCGACCGACTCAGACACGGGCGCCAGCAGCTCGTTCGTGTACTCCACCTGCACCACATCATCATCGTCGTTTTCGTGTTGCTCGTTTTTGGTCATCTGTGCCGTGTCAATCGCGCAGCTCTCATCAGTATTGTTATTATTCGTTCGGCTATTGTCAGTCGCCGCACACAGCCCTCGTATTCGCTCGCACAGACACATCGCCTTGCGCAGTTGTTCCGTGTCGCGACGACGACGCAACGCAACGGTGAGCGTCACATTCAGCATGGTCACCAACGCGAGCACACTGGCGCAGCACAAAAGCGACACGTTCATATGGGTCCAGGCGGTGTCCAGGGAACAGATGGAGCAAACCAACAGAACGATGCTGCACAGCACGCCCAATGAGGCGTAGAACCAGCAGAACATCGACGGGGTGGGACGGGCATGACAGAGGGACGAGTTGACTGTGCTTAGCAGAGAGACGCTTTCAGGTGAGATGGAACGCTTCGAGTCGTCAATCAGCGACGAAAGTGACTGGTGCAGACGACGGAGGAATTCAGCCGTTGTTAGACCGCTGCCGTCTAGTTCGACCTGGTCCATCGCTCTGCGAAACAAAATCATTGCAACAATTGTGGCCAGGCATTGCATAAAAATGGTCAATTAACAGGCCCGATCGGCGGGACCAGCTGCACACTCGTACACTCAACTTGAACATGGTGATGACTGATAGTGAAATGATGAGACATCAGAGATAAAACGGCACACGCTTCTGCTAAACTCAAAGCATGAAAGGCAGACAACGAATCAGCTGGCAATTTGCATTTTATTTGTCACTCATTGCCCTTCCAATTACTGTCAAATCATACAATACTGGCACTGAAATACTCATTAACTGAGAAAAAACAACCGTAAAACAGCAGTCAAGTTCAAAAGTGAAAGAAGAAAAGCTGATTTCAAACTGCAACGGTGAATAATCACTACAGAACACTCCGGAAAAATAGGAACAAAGTCTTCGTTCGTAGAAACTTAGTGAACGGATGTAACGAGAAAAGAAAGAACAGAAATCGTGGGAGGCGCGGCAGCGATAGCGAACTCCCAAAATATATTTCAGAAAACTACTTGGAAAAAATTTTAGATTTCAATCGGCCATAACTTTCATCCCACACTGAAGAGCCATAACGACGACGACAACATACTGATTTTTTTCGGTTTTTGTGTTCTTTGTTTTTCACCAATGATGAAGGTTATGGCCGGCCGATTGAAACTTTAAAGTTTTTGCAATGAGCTTTCTGAAATAATATCGCTGTCGCGCCTCCACGAATAATTTTTAAGGTAGTTTTTAAGAAGGAAAAAACCCGAAGGGCATAATAAAGGCCAAATATTATTTCACGTTGTGACAGATAGAAAAGGTTGACACAACATTTTTCAAGAAAATGTATTTGTAAAAAACGTGGGATCAAAAGTAGGTGGAAACGCAGTAATAATATTTGCGCCAACCAAATACATTTTTGACATTGTCCAGGCTGATATTATTTCCGTTTCCACACATTTTGTTCCCACAATTTTATAAACACATTTTCTTGAAAAAAACATTGCGTCAACCTTTTCTATCTGTCACAATCTGAAATAATGTTTGGCCTTTTTATGCCCTTCCGGCATTTTTCCGAACTGGTTTATAATGAACTCGAAAATTGAAAACGCACCAATATCAACGCAAACACAATATCACGATGCCTAACTTATGGATGTCAACAAAAAAAGAAAGACTTGAAAGATCGAGGTAATTATTCTTGTGCAGCAAATAAATAAATCATTAATTGAGCGATCTTTAGTTCAGTCTAATGTAAGCCTGATAGGAGAACCAGAAACTGTGGTGAACGAAACCATTCTGTAGAAAACCAACAACGATGCGATCTGCGCTCGTCATGACTGGTCGCCCGTGTGTTGCAGTTCACTGACCGTCTTCATCTGTTGCTCGATGTGTCGTCGAATGTGTTGCGCCGCTGACTCGGGCAGATTCAACTTTTGGCAGTACAACTTCGCCACACGCGACGCGCTGTCGCCCTGCGGTGGTGCACTACACTGTCATTTGTGGATTTGGGTTCTATACGTCTGGTCAAACACTGACACACACAGCCAAATCTCACTTGGCCATTTTGACCGCAGAATCATCGTCAAACACAACAACGTAAGGTTCAAGATTCGCAAATCCAAGGTTACAGCGCGTTGGCAGCAAGAGCCACCCACCTCAAACACAATGCACGGGTGCACCACACCATGCAGGTCTTCAAACTCCAATTTGAACAGCGGCCTGCGCGACTGCGTTGCAGGGAACGATGCGTTTGAGCTTGCGGGTGCGGTGCAATTGGCGTGCTGCAGTTTGCGTTCGTTCGCATCGCTCAGCTCACGGCTGATACGCTCACGCACACGCAGACGATACGACGACTGAAACTCGGCGCCAGTGTCATCGACCATGCTGAAACGAGCAAAGTGCCTCGCAACGCTTTGTACCTGCTGCTTTCCAGCTTCATGGTTTTCAATAGTGCAACAGTTCTCAAAACAGCAGCCACGCACGCTTCCACGGGGTTTTTCGGCGTGTCGACGGTTTTTGCGCCGCCAGGTCGCATGGCCGGCGGCTGATACACCTGAATGTCGGGTCGTTGACGCGCTCGCTTCTCTGGAAACAGATCAAAAACACTGAAGTTGGCTGAGTTTGAGTTAACTTTTCCGGTGTTGAAGATTGAAAGGAAAACTGGATGAATTTGAGATGACTGACGGCTTTACACTGAAACACCTTTTTGTGGAGACTGCAGTGAACGTCTACGCTGGTCGTCAGCAAAATCCAGCAGTCGCTTTTCGTACTCGTCTCTGTAAAAGATCGAAGCAGGTTCTGTGTGTCGACATCGTGTGTGTAAAACGGTGAGAATGGTGAGATGCATGACAGCAGCCAACAGTCGCTCGAATTTATGTTCCAAAAGTGACAAAAACCACTGGAAAATCACACGGTTTCCAAAGTCAGTGAAAGAAAACGAAGGAAAAAAAATTTAAGGCATCAGTTGACAAACCGCTCAATTTGATTTCTCACAATAGTTTTGATAAATCCGTGACTCATGTCCAATTTCCTGGCATTGGCTGAAGTTCCACAATTGTCATTCGCCATTGTTTTGCTCTTGCTGCCAAGCCACTAATTAGTCGCGTCTAGCTAGGATTGTCAAAATAACAAAAATCGTCATTTTTGTTTTTTTAATTAGAATTTTTTTTTAAAAATCGAACTTGTGCTAAATCAATCAGGGAGTCCGAAGAACCACATATAATATGCAAGCGCCTCCCGAATGACTCCCGTATGGCGGAACTTTGCAGATTTTGTTTTGGTGACCTCAATTACCCCTTTTCCAAACCGTTATCTACCATGCCTCTTCTTGTGTTTTGACCCCCAAAACGTCACTAATTGTCCCCAGCTGAGAAGACTAACATACCGGCTTGAAATTCGATCAATTCTGATGATGTCGCATGTCGCATCGCAACGACACGACACGAAACAGTAACCAGACAACGTAGCGCTTGCAAACGGAGCAGCTCGGACGCTCAGAGTTTAGATTGCGAGGCTCCTAATCCTAAATCTAATCCTAATCCTAAGTCAAGCCTTTTTTATAAGATGAAAAATGATCAAATTGGTTTTCGCATTTTTTTCTTTCCTGTGTTAAAGAGGAAGAGGACCACCTCCACCGTACGTGTACTTTCAAATATGAAGCCGTACGCTGTTTTAAGGTTTGCCTACATACCTAAACCCGAAGCGTGGATTAACTCGATTTAAACTTGTCTTTTTTAATTCAGTTTAATGAAGGAAGAGAACGTAAGAAGAAAGAAAGAAAGGAAGAGAAAGAAAGTGTCTGCTGTCTGCTGAACTGAAGAAACACAGTTTGTTTAGAAGAGGACGAGAAAAAAAGAACTTGAAGACGCTGGATTTTTTTTGAAAAGTTGAAGAAAGTCAAAAGGTGTTTAAGTGTTGGTAATAGTTGAGTGAGTGAGTTGAATTGGAAAAATGAACGACAAGCAAGTTTGTTATTTGTTTCATTTCCTTCAATTCATTTTTTACAATTCATTTCAATTTTAATATGGAGTCGACCGAGTCCATTTCAATTCGATTCCGTCAAATAATTGCGATTACTCGTCGCTAGGTTTTCGATTCTGTGCAATAACTTTGAAATTCGAATTGAAACAAACGGAAACGGAATTAATGCGCGGTTGTCAGTCAGCTGAGTTTTGAAACAAAACAACTGTTCTGTTGCTGCCCTGATATTCATTCATTCATTCATTCTATTGCTGCAGCAAATCTGGCGGCAATGGCAAGGCAAGTGGGTTAGCTGTACATTTTATTGAAAGCTGAGAAGCAGTGCGACGAGTGCCTGCCAACCTTTGTTTTTTTTGGGGGGGGGCTGAATACAAGGAGGTTACCGCAACAACCACAACCGCAGTGAACTTATTCACTGGGCAGCCAACATAATTGTTCCACAGCTGGAGGGTGGGTTGGGGTGGGGCCGTGGGGGGGGCAAGTTTTCCAGATAGCTGTGTACTGTTTCAAAATATGGTTCCGCTCAAATTTTGGCTGCTCCGAGCACGGTTGGTGTGGTGTCATTGTGCTGAAGGCGTCCGATTTGGCAGCTTGAGCGCTAGGGTTTTAACAAAAACCGTCATTTTTGTTTTTTTTAAGTTTTCTTAAATTTCAAAAATCAAAGTTGTGCTAAATCAACCAGGGAGTTCGAAGAACCACATGTGATGTGCAAGCGCCTCCCGTATGGCGGAACTTTCCAGATTTTGTTTGGGTGACCTCATTTACCTTTTTTCCAAACCGTTACCATGCCTCTTCTTGTGTTTTGACCCCCAAAACGGCACTTATTGTCCCCAGCTCAAGTGAAAACACACATACCGGCTTGAAATTCGATCAATTTTGATGATGTCGCGACGACAGGATACGAAACAGCAACCAGACAACGTAGCGCTTGCAAACGGAGCAGCTCGGACGCTCAGAATTCAGATGGCGAGGCGAATTGTCACTTTATCTGCATCGGAAATGGTAAGGCAAGCTGTGGGGCGCTCAAAAACTTTATTGCAGTTGTCGAAGCCTAAAATCAGTCGGTAAAACGGTCCAAAATTGAAATCCTTCTTCAAATCTTTGAATTTCAAAAAACTCTCAGTCAGAGTTACTCAGCAGAACAAGGGCTTCCATTTGAGCCATCAATCAGAGCGCTGCGATCAAATTTGAGCGGACCCGTATTTTGAAGGTCGAGTTATGGAAACTTGGTGCAGTGGTAAACTGGGAAATAAAACGGGTTTAAAACAAAAATAAAACCGGTTTGTTTTCTTAACAATACAAAAAACGGTTTTTACCTTCCCTACTCAGGTTAACTTCGGAATTTTGAAGGTGAAACAAGCAAACTTCAATCTGCAGTCTCTTGGTACGTGCGGTCTTTTTGTACGCGTGGTATTTTGTTCATGGTTCAAATTTTTTTTCTCTAAATGCTATTAATCAGTTTTCGTTATTATTCGCTTATTTCACGTTTTGTTTCCTTTGTGTTCTACTTTTTCTTGCCTGTCAGCTGCCGATTTTGATTTGTTTGTTTTTCTTTTTTTGTTTTCACCTTGTGGTTTTTTGTATTGTTTGCAACATTTTGTAAAAGCTTTATTCTCCATGCTTATGTTTAACGGATTTTTTGTGTTTTGGTCTGATTTTAAATTTTATTATTCTCTTCAATTCTATTTATCATTTGTTTATTTTAAATGAAATTGATTTTCAGCAACAATTAAATAAGGCAAGAAAATGCTGAAACAGATGCACGTTCTGTATCCGAAGTTGACGTACTTGACTTCTAACCAGCGGTCACATAAAAGTGTGCGTCGCTTTTGATATGGTACAGCTCTGCTCCAGATAGCCACAGAGCCACAGATCTTGCCACAGAGCAAAAATTGATAGCAACGATGATTTGTCAAGGCATGCAGTTCATTGGCACTGCTGTTGTTGTTGACGCTCCACTGGTTCACCAACTCGCGGAAGTGGCTCAAGAAATATGCCGTGCAGGCGACGCTAGTGCCGTGCCGCCGCATGTTGCTGAGCACCGTGAATGCTTGGCCACATTGTGGACAGCGGATCTGATTGCCGACATCAACCATTTTTTAGTGTTTTTTTTCTAAAAAGTTCAGTTTAGTTTCAGTTCTAAACAATCAGTTGCAGAGAAATTAGTTGCGCAGAAATTTTAAAGTTTCAGGAGAAAATGAAAATGGCGGTTGAAATAAAAAAAGTGAATAGGTGTGATTGAAATGAGCAGAAACTGTTATGTTGAGTTGCGTTGGAATTGTGAGCTGCACAACATTTTGAAGACGGTTAGTTGCGGCGAAGTTTGCGTCTCAAAATTGTTCGTGGGTAATTTTTTTTTGTTTTGCAGATCCAGCAGACGCAAACTGGGGTCTTTTTGAACGCGTCCAACTTCATGATGAAGATTTGTGACAAACATTACTGTTCTGATGAGAACTTGATGAAAAGAAGTCATTACAATCATACCTTCAAGCCATTTTATGTTATGAACCCTAAGGACACAATGTGGTGGTTTCTATATGTAGACTTCTTGAAAAAGTCCTCATTGACGTACAAAGTGCTTTTCAGTGCTTAACGGAAACGAAGATGGAGTCGAGTCCGTTTTTATTCATTTCGTCGAACACATCAGCCATGACGTTTGTTTGTTATTTGTTATTGTTTGTTGCATCATTTGTTTTTTCCGCGTTGTTTCATGCTCACAAAGAACCGCGAAGAGATAAAGGAAGCTGTTGTTTTTCATCCACGTTTGCTCAGAACAGATCACCACGTCCAATTTTCAGCGCATTGATTTTGCTGACCGTGAGTCGCTCAGCATTCGCCCGTGGTGACCGTGGCAAGGTTGCCAACTTCCACATCTACAAGCTAGCTACAACTTCAGTGAACTTATTCAACAGCAATGCTCAGAAACAGAACGTTTTAGGACGCTCATTCAGTCTCCAAACGTAGGATTTCAATATTTGGAGGATGTATTTTGTTGTTTGTGGAATTATGTCTCATGAAACATCGGGATCAGAGATCGGCTCCTGCTCCGGTTTAGCAATGTAGTTTTACGCTGTTTTAATAATGATGCATTACGTCCCGGATGGGGGGGCGATTTCGTTGGGGGGGGGGGGTCCCGCCGAGCGATACCGAAAATTCTAGGGGGGGGGGGGGGTCGGACCAAATTTTTTCTTGACGATGACAAATTGTCTGGGCGAAAAATGGCTAGTAGGAAAACGTTTATTCGCATAAAGTCTTTGTTATACATTTATTGTGGATTTATTCAAACGTGTCCGGACTAAAATGACGTCATTTGCTTCAAAAACGCCCGTTTGCCAAAGTACAGACACTAAATGTCAGTTTGGTGTGACTGATTCGACATTCGCCATTTTTTACAGGAAGAAATCGGCTAAACGGGTAATCTGGTTTGCAGTGATCGGCAAGCGCATGTTTGGCGAATCATGACGTCATTTCAGTGGGACACGTTTATAAAAATAGGTCATACCACTTTGTATGTCAATGTTTTCAATACTGTACTTCAATATCAAGTCTCACCCGTGCAGCGTGTCTCGTTCGTTTAGCTTTCAGATGTCCCGAACGAAAATCACAGCAAAATGTATGACTAGAGAGAGGCCTTGACTGGATGCTGTGGTTTCTAGCACTTTTATTCAACAAATTAACAATCAACATCAACAATGATAAAAAGTGACCCGGTTGTTTTAAACATGACGCCTAATAAGCAAAATACATGTACGGAATGGCCGATTAAACATGGCATCTTTTTTCAGGATGCAAGGAGCGCGCGAAATTGAAACAAAAAAGACGTTCATAAACCCAATTGTGTGTAAAATTTGACGCGTGTTTTTTAACTTATTGATTCTTCGTGCTATTCTGTTCGTTCATTCTTTCTCCCTTGCACAAACTATTGGGAATTATCTTGGCATTCTTGAAAGACAACTCAAAACCTGCGACTGATCCCGACTTGACGAAGATTACAAAGACTGCTTTAGTTATTCGGCCATACTGTAGGCAAGAAAGCAATGTACAACGAAGCACAAAATCAAACCGGTAAGGGCTAAAAAAACCGTACAATATGTAGTAAACAAGGTTGTGGTGGTCGCCAGTGACGGGAGCCAGCTGTGTGGGCATGTTTGTGCAGATTTGTAGCAGAGGCTCGGCATGGATTCTTATCGGTTATCTGTTTGATGAGCAAAGGTGGCGGACCAAAAATTCAGCATTACATGCAAGCACACAGCACACATCTTTTCTTGGCACAAAACATCACACATTCTGATAGTGTCTACGTTCAATGAGTCGGTCCGCTTTATTGCTATCACTTCAACGGAGCACAATGTTGTCAACAGTTTTTATTGTGGCTACTTTTGAATGCGGTGCGACATCTGCAAACCATCGCATCAAAGTTCGCGTCATGGCTTTGAACATCTGGCGATATGCGGGTGGTGCCACCATCAATGCTCCTACAGTACCGACGTCTGTCCAACGTCAGCGGCACGGACCATAGCCGAAGCAATTGCAGCAGCAGACGCAGACGTGGTGTTGGCACAAGAGACGTTCTACTGCGGTGGAACAAACAGCTCTCTCTCCAACGTCGCCCAGCAGTTGAACGCCCTGAGCAACACAACATACAATTGGTGCGGCAGTCGTCAGGCAGGCATGCTGACTCGCACGACACAGTGCTGCTCAACCACGGTGGGTCCACAGTTGCTGCAAACAACGGGCGCCAGCGGAACACCGGTCTGCCTCGTGGTGGCCTCGGTCTAATGTAACTGACCGCACAACCGTATGGGCCAGAGTTTTTCTGGCACATGGCAGCCGGCCAGTGCGTGACTGAGAATGCGAATTCATGCCATCCAGTGCTGGGAGCCATAATCGGCGGCGATTTCAACCTCCTCCCCCCTCGCATTTGGATTGGACTGAAGATGTGAAAGTCAAGCACTGCAATAGCAGCTACAATTGGGCATCAACAAAATTTCTTGATGCCCACAACTTTACTGTCACGGACAGATTTGTGATACAGTCCGTGAGTATTGTTTTTGTTTGTTGTCTGTTTTGTTTTGTCTTTGCTTCATGCGCTAACAGCCACGCTACACAGAATGTTTTGGTTCTGTTGCACAACGTTTGTTGGTTTTTCATGTAACGTGTGCTGAAAATTTGTGTTGTATCTGCAATGTTGAAGAACGTTTTTGCTCGTTGGCTTTTTGAAACTTTCGTGTCTGATTTTGCGTCTGAAAAATAAAGAAAACGTGTAGCATACCACGTGTTATATAATTAGCGCCGAGACATTTACAGACACTTTTCGAGTTATTCATAAGAAGGCAGCTGTGGTCGGTGGAGAAACATGGTCCCCGGTTTTCAAAAACTATGAGCCGCAAGACCGCATAGACTACATCTTCGCTCGCTTCGACAACGATCTGATGTGCAGGAATAGCAGCGACAATGTAGATCGAATGCGTGTCGAATCATCCTTGGTGTTCGGAGTCGAACCATGCATGGGGTGTCGAAAACTCGGACCATGGCCATCAGACCACTCTGCAGTTCTTTAGATTTCAAACTCACCAGCTGCATGCAACCCACGCAGGCAACAACGTCAACCACTGCCCAGACCACAATCACAAACATGTCCAATCCAACAGCGACCAGCGTGACCACAAACATGCCCACACAGCTGGCTCCCGTCACTGGCGACCACCACAACCTTGTGTTTATTACATATTGTACGGTTTTTTAGCCCTTATCGGTTTGATTTTGTGCTTCGTTGTACATTGCTTTCTTGCCTGCATGTATTTTGCTTATTAGGCGTCATGTTTAAAACAACCGGGTCACTTTTTATCATTGTTGATGTTGATTGTTAATTTGTTGAATAAAAGTGCTAGAAACCACAGCATCCAGTCAAGGCCTCTCTCTAGTCATACATTTTGCTTTGATTTTCGTTCGGGACATCTGAAAGCTACACGAACAAGACACGCTGCACGGGTGAGACTTGATATTGAAGTACAGTATTGAAAACATTGACGTACAAGGTGGTAAATGTGTATAACAAACTGGTACATATACAAGAAAACATACAATGTATATTGAGATATGACCTATTTTTTAAACGTGTCCCACTGAAATGACGTCATGTGCCGCCAAACATGCGCTTGCCGTTTACAGCAAACCAGTCTTTCCGTTTAGCCGATTTCTTCCCGTAAACAAATGGTGAATGTCGAATCAGTCACACCAAACTGAAATTTTAGTGCCTGTACTTACAAACGGGCGTTTTTAAAGCAAATGACGTCATTTTAGTCCGGACACGTTTGAATACATCCACAATACTAGGGTTGTTAAAAAAACAAAAATCGTCATTTTTGTTTCTTTTATTTAAAAAAAATTCAAAAATCAAAGTTGTGCTAAATAAAACAGAGAGTTCGATCGATGAACCACATATATGCAAGCGCCTCCCGAATGACTTCCGTATGGCGGTTGAAATCCACAAAAACGAAAAATGCTTTGCTTTGCAGTAGGATTTGTTATTCCAGCAAAAGATAATGGCTTCTACAGTTCTACAGACGAACAATGTTGTACTACGTGATGCACTGAAGAGTGTTTTTTAGTTTTCAAACAGCCAGCTTATTGCTTGTAGCCGTTAGTTTCTCGGTAGAAACTGTGTACAAAAAACTGTACAATATAAATGGTGTGCATTTTAGTACGTTGTTTTTGATCCTACGTTTTTTGCATAGTAATCTGCCTTTTGTAATGTATATCCAGACTGTGGCCAGATCATGCTTATTGCTATCTTTTGTTGTTGGGCATTTGCATTCCTACTTTTTTGTTTTGTTTTTTTTGCACACACGCAAAAAAATTCTGTTTTTTTACGTTTTGTTGCCATGAATATTCTTATGCTGTTATCTGTATTGAAGATCTGTAATCGAATGAATCAAGGCATCACAAAACATTCACAGCTGCCTTTTTTCTCAACCCACTCATCTGGCTGCATTGGTTCAGAATCAAGTGATGTTGATTCTTTCATTGTTTTCAGACTGTCTGTTTGGTGGTATTGATGGCTGCACGCTGCACCTGTCATTGCTGTGACACACACACTGCAGCATAATGTAAGTTTTTTCAAAATATTCCTAAACCTTTGAGCAAGATGAAAAAGTTTGGTTGACTGTTCTGTTTTTGCCGCCTTTGTGTCAGCCGTTTTTTTACAGCTACACACTCAAAGTATCAATTTCTTGTTGAATGTCTCTGGTTGATCTGGTTGTTTGGTAAATCTGATTGAAGACAAGCAAGTTTATGACGGATGAAAACGGAGCTCTTCACAAAATGATGATGGTGGTGTAACTTTACTTTGATGCGTAATACCTCTCTGCGAATACAACACATTTGTTTGCGCACAACAAACGTGTTAACGGACTTTATGTCGAGTGGGTGCATCATCTCACATACACCAACAACCTTCAAGTTTGCGCCATGACACTGGCAAGTTGTTCACTGCTTTCTGGTGAAACTACTCTCACGCTGTAATCGATTTGAATCTGTTTTCACTTTTGCCTTTCCTTGAAGGTTATCAAACGACCTTGCTATAATTTTTTTTCGATTTTTGGTTTCAATCGATTATAGCTGTCATTGATTTTCACGTTACGTTTGAAAAATGTCGCATGCATACTATATTGAATGTTGTCTTGTGTTTGCTCTCACTACTGTGCCATTTTGTTTTTCTGCCGTTTTAATTTGATTTCATGTTGTTTCGCCAAATGTCTGCGATGAGTGCGATATTTTTTTTGGTAGGCGTCTTGTTGAAAAAGTGAACACCGTTGTTTAACATGTTTACGCTGTTGAAACTTCAAATTTTCTTGTTTTTACCTTCATTGTCTTTACAATGAAGCAAAAAAAACTAATCAAGAAACTGACCAAAGATTTGGTGCTGGATGGAGCCAGCTGATGCTTACCAGGATATGAAATGACGACCAATTGCTATTGAAATGGCGATCAATTGCTATTGAAATGGCGATCAATTGCTATTGAAATGGCGACCAACTGATGCTTTGTCAGTTTCCTGATTAGCTTTTTGTTTGTGTGCAGTTGGTATTAAAAACTACGTTTATTTTTTCTAGTTCTGTGACTGAATGCACACATAATCAGTTTCATGCTTGATTTAAACAATTCAAAATTTCTTTCCCGAGTCCAGAAGATACGACACAGTCAGTCACTTAACAACTTTGAATTGTCGCATCAAACATGTAAACCTACATTTTTACCTCTGGAAAATGTAAACGCATTCTGTCGAAGAACCAAAAGAATAGGACATCGTCACCGTACTACGCATGGTTCGGTTGAAAAAACATTTCTTAGCGATTTACAATCAAACTTTTCAAATCAAAAAAATCTCATCACCAGATCTCCGCGATTTTTTCCTTCCGTGTTTTCGTTGTCATCTTATCTTCTGTTTGGAAAATGCTCGGATACACCAACAGAAAGTTTTCAAATAGCTGGGCGGGACTGGGCTGGGCTTCGGCTTTGGTCATGCGGCATGGTACGTCACGTCACGTTGATCAGGTCTCGTGTTTTAGCATTCATACAAACCGTTCATACAAACGTATCTATTAACGGCACGTCACGGCACTGTTGCATCCGATTTTCGTACATTGGTTTCATAATTAATCTTTATTTTGTTTCTGAAATAATTAATTTAGCTCTTTCAATGTTGTAATTGTTTCAATGTTCACCGTCTTACACCTTTTGAGTAAACTGCGAGAAAAATTGAGCAGTTTAATTAAAGCTGACGAACAAAATTGCGCTGCAGTTATCAAAACACTTCACTTACTAACAACCCATAAAAACAAGAACCAGCTCAGCTGCTGGCGCCGATCGCAGGAACAACAAACTGCAGTGCTAAACTGTGTCAGCCTGGTGTCCAATCATCAGGCAGTTCACGTGCATACAGTCAAAGGGCACCATCAACCATTTTCTTGTAGTCACCGCGTCCCACTCCCGTCGGGGAGAAAACGAATTGGAACGACCACAAAACTTAAAAAAACCTTGTGTTAAAAACGTATAGATAGCCGAAAATATCAGGCAGTCCTTGTAGTCTTTATTAAGGCGGGATAAGTCGCACACTTGGGGTTGTCTTTCTCTCGAATGCCAAGATAATTGCCAATCGTGTGTGCAAGTGAGAAATAAAAAACAGAATATTAGGAAGGGTTAATTTTTTTAAAACACGTCAAATTTGGCCCACAATTGGGTCTCAAAAGCTGCCATGGTTAATTAGCCATTCCGTATGAGGTTGTGAAAGCCTTGCTTGTTTGTTTATTTTTTTGGATGAGAACAACACGAGAAGTTGTTCGGTTGTCCGATCTTTCTCGCTAATGTTTCCGAGCATTTTTCTACAACTCCGTCTCTGTCACGGGCGGTTTCTCCCAGCAAGCAGCAATGTATTTGATTCGTCCTTCCTGGAAAGTGGCCAAATGTTTTGTTTCCTGTTTTACCGTTCTGATAATTTCAACAGCTGCTGAGGGTCATAGCTGTGCATCCGTTGTTTCAAAATGCCAGCAACAGAGCGCATGCTAAACAAACCTTGAGGTCATGATACATGCCAGTGCCGGGCGTCGCCCACATGTTGTTCCACCAGGCGTGCATCGCCCAGCCAGTGAACCAATTCGACGCGTACTGCCGCTGCGTGTGCGCCCACTGCTGGTCACGAGAGGCGATGGTCCCTTCCGTGATGTCCTCGTACGCTACTAGCTGCTCGCAAAGAGAGCAAGCAATAGTTGGTGCTCGCAAAGTCTATAAGTTGAATCTAAATTTTTGATTCCCGTACATTGCCAACCTTGAAGCCGACGTGTGCCGCATCCGTCCAGAGCAGATGCAGCAGGTTGTCGGGTGGACGCATGTCGCTGATGACAAGATGGCCGCTCACACGGAGCACTCGCTTGCACTCGGCCATCCAACGACGTTGGTCTCTGTGAGACAAGAAACATTGGCAGATTTCACAGGCGAACAGAAATGCTGACAAACGCAACTATGGTATCGCTGCTCGTGCTTAGTAGCAGTCAGAATTGAATCTCCAAATTTGGAATTTCAATTATTTGGATGTCTCGAAGCTAAACAGTCCCTGTGCACTCACTTGAACGCGTGCGTTGCCTCCACGATCTCAATGATGTCGACCGAGTTGTCCGCAAACGGCAGAGCAAGCGCATCGCCAGCCGTGATGTTCGGGTGCTCCGTAAAATTTGTCTTGTCAATTCCTGTTCATCGCTGAGTTACGTCAATGTCACATGAAGTAAACAATCATAGATGCTGACGAAGATGGCTACTTCGACCAACTGGCTTCATTCACGACACGACACAACCGCCTGCCGTGTTTCTCAATGGACTTTTGCATTGCACATTGCAAATGCAACCAGTCTACCAACCAACCAAAGCCAATGGCCTCCGCCTGACGCGCTAAAACGCGCACCATTTTTGCGGCGCTCATTTGACAAGCTGGTATTGTGGATTTATTCAAACGTGTCCGGACTAAAATGACGTCATTTGTTTTAAAAACGCCCGTTCGTCAAAGTGCAGGCACAAAACTGTCAGTTTGATGTGACTGATTCGACATTCATCATTTGTTGGCGGGAAGAAACCGAGCTAAACGGAAAGTCTGGTTTGCTGTGAACGGCAAGTGCATGTTTGGCGGCACATGACGTCATTTCAGTGGGACACGTTTAAAAAATAGGTCATTAGCTGGTGTTCACTGGCACGCCAGCTCATGACCGCAACACCAACTGATTCCTGTCCTTCAATGGCGCTCACCTCTGACGGATGCGAACTCTGGATGGCCACTCAGCATCCATTCGACGCCGCCTCCGTGGCCGCACGCAACCTCCAAGTAGTCGAGTCCGCTCAGTGCGTCCGGATAACGCGGACATAAACTGAGCGTTTTCTCGTATAAACGCGCGTTATTGACGAGCTCGGGCGGCATTCTGCGCTGAAGCGTTGACTCGACGTTTGCCAGTGTCTTGCGGTCTTCGTCGTTGGTGTACGCGAAACCGTAGTTCATGAATTTGCTGACAAGAATTCTGCGGTTGTGCAGGAAGCCTGAATCATTCATTGCTGATTCATGCCAAAATTAGGCTGAACGATTTTCAATGCGCTTCTGCAATTCGAACGCGAAGTTGAAGGCGTGTCCTTCATTCAGGAGGAAAGCTTGAACTTACCAGGTAACTTACCTAAAATGTAATACGTTGGTTTCCAGTGCCATTCCCAAGCTCCGATCCAGTAGGTCATCGCAAAGTACACCCGCCACAATGGCCAGCAGAAGGCGTAAAATCGTCCGGTCAATTTTCCGAGCCATGAATATTTCACTTCTTTGTACTGAGTCTTCATTTAGGGAAAATATTGTTAAATTTTTTGCACAAAAGTTGAAAAACTGAACAACTGTCAGTTCTTCGTTTTTCTGTGTCTTTATGTTTGTTCACACTCCTGTTTTGAAGTTTTTGATACAACCATAATTCGATTACGCCAGCTTTTGTTATGGTGTTAACGAACTCTTTCATTTTTTCCATTTTTTTTCGGAGTAGGGCTAGCTGTTTTTTTACACATATGACACGTTTTTCTCAAACTTGTACTTGGAAAGCTTGGACGAAGCTATGGTAATGCCTATTGTGAAGCGTATGCAGCAAAAGTACAGTTGAGCTCGAAAATTGTAAGGTACAAGCAAGGAAAAACAAAATAACTCCAATTTTCCTGATTACGGTACTGGAATCTGGGCGAACCTTCTGAAACTTTGCAAGATTCTACGATGTGAGTAGACATCATAAGGATGTCGCACTGTGTTTTGGCTTGCGTACTCATGGTGTCTTACACTTCACTGGTATAATGCCGTGCACTGCAGAATGAAACTGACTGACTGTCGCATAAGTAGTGTACCACCTTTTGACAGCTCATATCATATCTCGCCAACTAATGAACCGATTTAGATAAAATTTTCAGGAGATGTTCCTCAAAAAATAACTCACAGATATGCAAAATTTTGGCACAATCCGAGGGGAGGGGGGCTGTGTGACAAAGCAGAAGCCAAAAAATCAAAAATCCTAGCATTGGCCTGGCGGGCGGCGGCCCCATGCAAACATCACACATCACATTGCACGCATCTTTTGTTTCTTGTGCACAGCAGCGACAAGCTGAACGCTTTTGTGTGTTGTTGTTGTTGTTGATGACTTATTTCGGTTTCCATGAAAAATCAAAAAGTGTGTTCCAATTGTAATCACAAATTGAACGGATACCCATGTATGTAATGACCGTTGAAAGTCACTGGCTCAGTGGCGAATTGTGAAAATGTCATTTTATCTCCTTACGAGGCTCTAAGTCTTCGACAGTCTTCCCGTCTATCAGTGAAGTGAGATACCAAAACGTACAGCACAGCCGAATAAATAAAGCAGTCCTTGTATTCTCCATCAAGGCGGGATCAGTCAAAAACAAGGAGTTGTCATTTTTCAAAAATGCCAACATATTAACTCCCAATCGCGTGTGCAGAAGAGTAAGAATGAACAAAACAGCTCGAAGAATCAATTAGTTTAAAAAACCACGTCAAATTCGGCACACAATTGGGTTTCTGAACGTCTTTCTGTTTTCATTCAAATTTCGCGCGGTCCCTGCACTTTGAAAAAAGCTGCCATGTTTAATCGGCCATTCCGTACACATTGAAATTAAAAGGTGTGTGAAAATCGGTAAATGAGCGTGGTCAAATTTTAAAGTGCACTGTGCCACCCAACAACAAAAAACACATATGAATGTCACGTGCTTTTGTTTCTCTTTTCAATGTTGTGCTTCATTTTTCTTTTCTCAATTTGTTTTCATTCAAAGCAAAAATGTCATACTTTCATGTGGTCTAAAAACGCACTGTGTTTGAGCCTTCAGGTCATTTGTGCATTTTGACACTCTGGCAAGTAATGCAAATCTCAAATTGAAAAATTGAATAAACACATAGAATGTCGGCAGGAAGCGGTGCAATCCGTCGCACAAGCGCATCCGCACCTTCAGGCGAACCCGCGCCAGGCACACCAATCAGGTGCACTGTTGACACTTGAGTGCTAATTGATCGTTTTATTTATTAATGGTTCAAAACAATCAACAAACCGAGTTTTTAAGTGGTCACACAAAGCTCAACAAATTCGGAAAAATGACCGAAGGGCATTAAAAAGGCCAAATATTATTTAAGATTGTGACAGTTAGAAAAGGCTGACACAAGGTTTTTTCGAAGAAAATTTTTTCGAGACACGTCTCGCAGCAACCCTACTCATCAGTTAATCCACCTTTTAAGAGCAAAAAAATTCATTTCATCTCCGATGGTGAAAGTTGAAATTGAAATGAGTCGATTGAAATTTAACAATTTTTGCAATGAGCTTTCTGAACTAGTATTGTTTGTTGGAGTTCGCTGTTGCGTCTCCCACGAATGAAACATACACGCATTGTTTAGATTCATGGACGAAGAAGAGTGTCAGCCAGATGGGACTGATGTGACTGATGACGATGATGCATCGCAGCCGTTGTTGTTGGACAGTGAACGGAAACCGGAGATTCAGCAGCAACAGAGCTCATTGGTACTTGGCGGCAATACGAATTCGGTTGGTGGATTTCATTTCTTACAAACATTTTGGCCCGTGCCTTCGACCCGCGTTTTAACAAAAGGTTCTAATTGTGCTATTGATTTTTTGCCCGTTTGCCCGCCCTATGCTAAGCTTTTTGATAAAATACAAGCGAATTAAAGAGAGAAAGTTTATCTGAATACCCGTTTAAAACTACTTCAAGCGCAGAAAAGTGAGCGCCACATGATGAGAATGCTTTCACAACGAAAGGTTGACAGAAACATAAAAAATTAAAGATCATTAATGACCTTTTGAGTTGAAGTCGCAAAAAATTATTATTGTAGGAATGTGTCTTACAAACTAAAAATATAAAGCTAACTGATAGAATCGGTACCGAAGATAAGGGGTAAGATGTACAATGTATCTATACCCCTAGCACGAAGTTGTGCCCAGTGGGGGTGGGGTCCCGTGACACCCACCCCTAAACCCGGGACCCCCCAGTGGGTATCTCCACCCCTTCACGGCTGGGCACTCCCCGTGGATACCCCCTCCCAAAATGTTCTTACAATCAAAAATTTTTATTTAAAAATCACGAATTTTTCATTCAAAAATCACAAAATTTTCTTCAAAAATCATTATTTTTCAGTTTCCAGGGTTCATAATATGCATGCCCTGATTATATGGTTATATAGTCTTACAAACAACTATTTTAGCATTTTTTTTAATTTTTGGCGTTTTTCATTGACAATTTTGTTATAAAAATGCGGGGGATGCACTCCCCTAGAACCGATTAGCATTCGGTGTGTACGAGTGTACCCACACGCAGGATACCGGGGGTCCCACCAACCCCCACCCCCCTCCAAAAAAGTTGGCATCCCCTCACGGGTAGGTACCCCTTACCTAAAAGTGTCTGTCATCTTCGATACTGGCGGGAGGCACAAGCGGGCAGGGTACAGGACACTTGTACGGACATCATTTTTAGCGTGAAACGTGAAGCCCAAAAAAGTCAATTTCATTACCCACGCTTTCTCGAGAGCAAACGTTTTGATTCTGGAGCTTACAGTACGTAACGTACAATAATCGATTGAAAAGCCTATAGTTGTTACACTATGGTCAAATAAATAAGGCAGTCCTTGTTTTTTTATCATGGTGAGACCAGTTGCAGACTAGGAGTGTCGTTTTTCAAGAATGTCGTATTTTTCCCAATCCTGTGTGCAGAAGGAACGAACAGAGACGCACGAAAAACCAGTTACTTGAAACCACACGTCAAATTTTTAACACAGAATTGGGGTTCTGAACGTTCTGTTTCTTTCATTCAAATTTCGCGCGCAAGTTGCACCCTGAAAAGGCTGAAATGTTTAATCGGCCCTACCGAATCAAAAAAAAATTACTCTATCTTTCTGTTTGCAAAAATGATTGAGTCGGTGTTATTGTGATGCGATGCACAACATCTCAACAGTTCTTTGTGCGCAGTCAATAATTTGGTTGCCAATTGCCAACAAAGGCTCTTTCACACTTCGATTCAATTCACGCTTCTTCAGTTTTCTTTTCCATCACACAGACTGCTACTTTTTATATTGACTGCTTTAACAAGCTGTATTTTTGTGTCACCACAGCCACTCAGTGCAAGCCAATCCAAGTACACACCCACCAGCCAGTCACAAGTCTGTTCTGTTTTGCCGCATCCAAATGTAAAATACCAAACTGCCGTTTTTTAGCACCAAGCAAAAAGAAACAAGCGAAATCACGATATGCCAAACATGCCATGATTGTGATTTCATGTGCAACGTGCGCGTTCGTGTGCACGTAAATCATCGTGTTTGTCGGTAGAGCAAAACATAAAGTTTCGCAACCATAAAGATAATGATATGTAAATGTGATAAAAGTGCACCAGCCATACGCGATTGATACAGAGAGATATAACGGATTTGTGACCCAGAATCCGCGACGACTTTTTGCATCAAAACGCGCACATTCGCACGTTTTTAAAAGTATGAAACACGATGCCTTACTCCACAGCGGACATTCCTGCGTGTGTTTTTCATTTTATGCGATTTTTATCACAAAATCGATATTGGTTTCTTCAGTTTCTCATTACTGCAGAAAAATGCGTCTACTTGTTTGATTTTTGTTTTGTCGGTTATACAATTTCTAAATCACGTAATCAAATGATCAGAATGTTTAGAACTTTACGGGGTTAATGCGCTCGCCGCGTAACCCGCTAGAAGGCGAAATCTTTTTTATCTTGTTTAAAACTGATTTGTTCATTTTTTAAATTTTCGATTGCATTTAATTTATTTAAAGGGACATACCAACTTCATCTTTATTCTGTGCAGTTAAACCGTTTTATGCATATTTCTTCGTTTTTTTCTAAATTATTACTGTGAATTTTGCAACAACCTGTAACCAACCTCTGTAAGTTCTTTCAAAAGTTGCATGTTTTTCACCGAATCCAAGTTTGCAAGCGCACAACAAATTGCATTTTGCGGTGTGTGTAATGCGTGCACACATGCATGCGGCGATTTGCGCATTTCTTGATTGCTTCTGACGCCGTTTCGGTTTACAACAACGGGATCGGCGTCACACATTTGAAGGTCTTCGGGACCTGCCTGGAATGTTTTGGGGTGGGGGAGGAAGGTTTTTATGAATCAAGAAGTAATCGCAAAAACTTCACCATTTTTGCGCCGCTATCTTAGCAGTTTGCTCAGTACAGATGTTGTTATGCCTTTAATTTAGGAAGCTACACAATATTTCTTTCAACTCCCCCCCCATTTGTTTCGTTGTGTGACGACGCTCCTCCGTGCCGTTTGTGCAGGATCGCGAGTGCATGTTCTGTGTGCGTGAAAACGAATCACACACAGCAATTCACTGTTGCCAGCACTTTACACTTGCGCACATGCGCTTTGTTCACGACAGTGGTTTCCAGTTTCTGTCACCTTCCGGTGCAAGCGAGACAAGTTCAGATTTGAATGAACACACATGATCTGCTAAGGGTGGAACTTTAACTCGAGAAGCTGATTGTCCCATGCACGGTAGATTTTGTTTCTGAGCACTTTTCGCTCGGCTTTCTCACTGAGAAGCCAAATGTTTTTCACGCGCTTCTCTATTCTCTCCGCTGCGACATTCTCCCGCAAAACGCGCAAATGGCCGTTGGTCGCGTCGCAGCAAAGGCAATTGCACAATTCTTCAATCCAATCGCAAATGTACAGTGCGTGCACGTGCATTGTGCTGCTGCTGTTAACACGATTCAATCGCCATGAAACGCACGCCCCGCTCGCTCTCTTGTGCGCGTCATTCCACACGTGCAAAAATCAATCGCCTGTTTTTCAACATATTTGATTTTTGCCATTGAATCAAACGATTAACTTTGGCATTTAGTGCTTGAACATCGGTGATCTTTGCAAGTCGTCAAGAGTGATTATCCTTAAAGCTTGCACTCATCTCCAAATAGATTTTCATCCGTTTTATTTTCCGTTTATAAGTTTTAGAACATCAAGGTTCTGACGACTGCGTCACAGTTTTCTACGTTCATTTTTATAACATTATTTTGAGATACATGTATTTGTTCTTTTTTATTTTGTTGCACCAACCGGATCTTTTGAAAAAAAGCTTTAACCAGAGCGTGTAAAGAGAGATTCGGAAAGTTCAAATCGACATACTTTTCAAACATAAAACCGCCGAAAACGGTGTGAAATACAAGTCCATATTTTACGATTTGCATGTTTTCACCAAAATCAGCGTGACAATACCACCGTTTTCTTCTGTTCCGACATCTTTCTTTACATTTATCTGATTTTACGCACTCGAAAATATTTATAATAATATCCGTTATGTTCACGCATAAGTGAAAGAGAGTGCGTGGGTGGCTGCGTCTGTACCCAACAAAACTGAGCATTGTGAAAAACGGCGAGGATTTGCGAAATCTTTACATTTGGATTTGCTTGCCTCACAGCGAGACTGGAAAAGTAGGAAAGAGTTTATAATGGTTTGTTGTTGCGAACTGTGCAAAAATCCATATCACAGCGCTGTTTCTTCGTTTTTCAGTACCACACCTCCGGCAGACTGCGGACAATCAAACAAACAAACTTTTGTTGCGAACTGTATGCTCGCGTGCGTGTGTTCGTTGTATGTGTGTACTGTCAAACTGAATGGACTCTTGTGCGCAGAAAACGTCACAAGAAAAGTTCATTAAACTGTTTTTGACGCGAATCGTATTATCGTATTATTTTATTATTGTGCTGCTGCAAAATTGCATGATGCACAACAGCGAGTTAGCGACTTAGTCACGCGCTATTTTTACTTCTGCTTCTCCAAATTTCCCAATGTTAGTTGTTGGTGAAAAGAATCGTCATAAACTTTTTGAGATGTGATTGAAAAAGCAAATTGTAAAATACTGAATTGACCCCACTGTGTAATTTGTCTGAGACTGCTTCCTCGCTGCTACAGAAGAAAGTTGCACAGTGATTGATTTGTAGCGTTCAAGCAGTTTTAATCCTCTTATCCGATCGCTTCAGTGCAGCAAACGGAGATCAAAAATTCTAGCCAATAATCTCTCAGTCGCGGTTATAAATTTTCGCAGATGCACTCGGTTCAAACGTAACAAATCAGTTCAGATAATGTTTTTCTTTTATTTTTCAGCCGTCCCACCAGAGCAACACGAGCACAGCACCGATCGCATCAACAGAGCCAGAAGACAACCAAGACGAAGATATGTTCGGCGATTTTCTTAGTGATCTCCAGGACCAGCACGCCCGTAATCGGCGAATCCAAGCGGCCTCATCAGATGGGAATGGCTACAAAATACCACCGCCCAGAAGTGATCAGCATCAAAATTCAGTTTTGAGGGATCCAACGTTGGATTCGGACTTGTTTTGGGCGTCCGTTCCGTCGTCACGGACCTCAGACGCCGTCGTATCGTCTACTATTGGCGATTCGTTTGGTCATTACATCGGTCAGTTTAGTGGTTCAATTTTTGTGCTTTTTCTTCGATATTTTCTGGTTGAGCTGAACTGAGCTGATTGGTTGATTGCTGAATTGGTTTGGTAAGATGATGTAGGAATGACCGAGTAAACATGGCAGCTTTTTTCAGGGTGCATGAGCGCGCGAAATTTGAATAAAAGAAAAAAGACGTTCAGAAACCAAATTGTATGCCAAATTTGACGCGTTTTTAGACTTATGGATTCTTCGTGCTATTCTGTTCACTCGTGCTCCCTTGAACACATGATTAGGAGTGATGTTGGCATTTTTGAAAAAGACAACTCCTAGTCTGCGACTGATCCCGCCTTGACGGGCTGCCTTATTTATTCGGCCATACTGTAGTAGATAATGCACAAACTGCACATACTTCAGACAGAATGCACAACATGTTCATTCTTCAACTTTTCCCAAAACAAACTTGGAAAATCAACGTTCTTCGCAGACTATCAAAAACGTCACTCGTCCGGCAGCACGGCGTTTGACAACGGCGGCGGCGTCGTCGCGAACGGCCTGGCTGGCCCGGACAACAGCACCGGTACCACGAGCCCGGACGGCGAGTCTCCGTCACCCACAAAGAAGCACCCGAAGATCAGCAGTGGGCGTTGTTGCTGCGCGTTGCTGCGTCTCACGACGGCGTGCGTGCTGATCGCCATTCTCGAGTGCATCTGTTTGTTGGTGCAACTGACGGACAGTGTCTACTTGCTGGCGACCACCAACTACGGCAACCCCGTCTACTACAGCGTCGTGTTCACGGGCATCCTGCTCGCGGCAACCGTCATCTTGCTGCTGTTGCTCGGTGTCAACCAACGACGACATCAGTTGCTCGTGCCGCATCTTGCCATGCAGGTCAGCCTTTGTCACGCTGAACGCCTTGATTTGGACGTTGTTTTCAAATGGATTGCTGCTGTCCTCTGAACAAAATGAAGAAAAACAGTAAAACCGAAAATTTACGTGGTCCAACAAAACCGGAAACAGAAATTACGTCGCCCAATCGCACCCGTTTTTTTTAAATTTCCGCACCTTAAAAATTATCGTTATTGGCAAAACTTGAAGCGCTTTGATTAAAATGAAATGTCCCTGCACCATTAAATAGTTTTAAAAGATTTTCCGTATGGCGCTGACCCCCCCCCACACTTAGGTGCAAACACTGTTCATTGCCTGCTGTTTATGAACGTCGAGTGCCGTTTCAGATTCTCGTTATCGTGCTGCTGTTTGCCGTGATCGCCTACCTGCTGAGCACCGTTATCTTCGGCACCACGATCGGCTTGCGCGTCGTCACGTCCGGTCGTCAACTGGGCGGACTCGGCGACATGGCCGCGCTCACCAACAACGACCAATCAGCGTCGTCCGTGCAGGCGGCGCCACTGATACAGGCGTCGCGAACGCCCTCTGTCGTTTTCTCACGGAAACACGTGAACGCAGCGGACGCGATCGTGCCGCTGATGCGCGTGTTGCTGGCCGTGCTCGTGCTGCTGGTGCTTGCGTTCACGATGTTGCACGTCTGGTGCACACTCGTCGTGTACAGGTGCTACAGATTCCTGCAGCGGACTGCGCAAACTGAGCAAATGCTCGCGAAGATGCCCGTGTTCGTGCAAACCACCACCGATCAGTTCGGACGAAGGAACTCGCTGTTTTGAGATTTGTCACTCTCACTTTGATCTTGATTATTTGTTGTCAGTCACGTCACATTGTGCAGTATGATGGCCGAATAAATAAGGCAGTCCTTGTCTTCGCAATCAAGGCGAGATTAGTCGCAGACTAGGAGTTGCCTTTCTCAAAAATGCCAAGATATTTTCCAATAGTGTGTGCAGTGAACAAAGAATGAACAGAATAGCACGAATAACCAATTATTTTAAGAAACACGTCAAATTTGACACCCAATTTGGTTTCTAAACGTCTTTTTGCGTTCATTCAAATTTCGCGCGCTCCTTGCGCCCTGAAAAAAGGTGCCATGTTTAATCGGCCTACTGTACTTAAGATTTTATACGTTTTTCATCACTGAGAAGACGGGTCCACTGAAACGGCTACTAAAATCACGTGAACGCATTTTAGTATCATGATTTTCGTGTGAAGGAATCGGAGCAAAGTTGAATATGTGGAAAAGCCTCACCGCCGCTTTCTCAGTGTTGCTGTTGTTGGTGTCTACTTATATTTCAACGTTGCCATGGGTATTCCCGTTTTGTATTTCGTTTTTTTTAATCATTGTTGAATGTTATCCGCTGGTGAGATTAAAAACAACGCATTTCTGGTTGAAACAGAAACGAAATTAAAACCAAACAAATTTCAAGCCAAATTTCAAATTGCGCTTCAGTGCTAATGTAATGAGAACATTACCAATACGAATTGAATAGATTGATGTTATGTTTGAAAACAAACCACTTTCAGTCCACGTCAAAATAATGGTGCTAATGGCACACGCATTGTCACGGTCTCACTGAAACTCATTCAGCGTATCGAAATCAGAAAGCTAAATAAACTAAATTTTTTTGTTGCTTCTGTAATTTGCGATTTGGTGTGTTTCAATTTTCCAACTGCTGCTACACATTTTAATTTTTGAATTCAGAAACATGAAAACATTGAAAAACGATCCGGCAGACGGCAGAAAGGCAGGTGCCACTGAGCTGCTCGTGGCGTTGGTCCGAGCGGAGAAGCCTTCGAGTCAACGAGGTGCAGCAGCTCTGGAACTCTCTCACTCAGGGCCGTTTTCAAAAAAATGAACATCAAAAGCAAATCATTGAAACAGTTTTAATTTTTTTCTCACTGATTGCGTATTTTCGGGTTATTGTGGGTATCCTTTTTCTTTGATGACATCGGCAGGAGATGGATTTTGGATTTACCAATCAATCAACCTGAAACATACATACGAACTCGAATAACGGTATACCGTCGGCGAGCTGTGACGGAAATCGAAAAATATGTGGAACGTGATTTTTTTGAAATCGGCCCTTTACAATCGTCAGACTCATCATCCGCCACGAGCGCAGTGACAGAAGAAGCTTGGTCGTTGCAATCTATCGCTGATTACATCACATATCGCAATGTGATACTGTTTTTTGCCGTTTTGACGTGCGTGAGCTTTTGCAAAATTTAAATTTTTTGGCGAAATTTCTTTTAATAGTTGTTGCACCGATTCATTTTTAGTGTCATTGTCACCGTCATCTGCTGCGTCTACTTCTGCTTCCGGTATCCACCGTTTTACATCCGAAAAAAGCAAATGCTACAACGCAAGACACATTCTAGTCGAGGCAATCAAGAAAAACTCAATGAAGTATCCGTGAACCAAACTCCCCCACTGAGATGCCCATCATGCCATGCACCAATCAGCAACGGTATTAAAATGTAGTTTTTTTATTAAAAACGATCTTGTTATCATTAAACTGTTTGCATTAGGTACAGTAATTTCTGGCTCTTTCAGTGGCTCGATTCACAAATGTTGTTCTGTTTTGCAGCTGGCAAAGTGCAGAAATCGGCGTCAGTTCACCACTCGCCGTTGCCTGCGTTACACCGATCGAACAAGCAAACATTCTCCAAAGTTGATCAGAGTCTTTGGCCAACCGATACCGAGGAAACAATTGATAGTACTGAAATCATTATGGATTCACCGCTGATTCGAACGACTACTGTTTGATTGTGCGTGCACCAATAATTTATTGTCATACTATGCACACGTCGATGACATTGCTTTTCCATTTAGTGACAGTAAGTTCCAACCGATTAAGTTTCACAAAACTATATCAAAAGCACTGATATATTCGGAATCGGATGGCAGTATATCAGCGTAGTATTCCACTGTTTTGCTGAAAAACCAACTGCGTGAATTGTCCAGGCGCACAACATCTACAATTGAAAGGGAAAACTTGAAACACTGCTGCCTGCGCACAATGAGAAAAACTAGTTCGGCAGAAAGTTCAACATTTTGTTGAGCTACCTCCTGTTAGCAACTTTTGGCCAACCATCATTAGTGTTACCTCAACAGAGTGTTGAACGGCTTGTTGAGCTCTTTTGAAAGTGTTGACTTACATTGCGCTCCACGTCGCACAGTCGTTTGACCGTACTCTGGTACACGACTGCAAAAGTACGGGCCATGTGGAACGACTTGAGGCAGCTTTGCAATTTGTGATTTCACAGTTTGGTCGTCAGAGTGCACCATATCGTCCGATAACTCATGGACACCAAATGAGATTTCTGATATTCCATCGTAGTGTACAAATACGTACCACCTGTAAGTCGTGGTAAAACCGTGAAATCGTGAAAACTCAAAAATGCACGCAATTTCAGCATTCAAAAGTGACTACACAAGCATTTACAACAAGAAACTAACACCAAAGTGCAGTGTTTCTCTTTCGGTAAGTGATCAGTGTGCAACCGAATCAGCCGCTCTTCACCACTGGACAGACATACAGTGGTAGTGTTTAAACCTAGAATGATTAGTGAAGTTCAGGAATAAAAATTTAGTAAGTTTAAAAAAATAAAAAATAAATAAAATAAAAAAAGTTAGAAAAGCTCCAATAAATTTAACCGGCTGGCAGCAGCGATTGTCGTCGCTCATCCGTTAAATAGAGCGCTTTAGGCACTTCTCCGCCCCAGCCGATCTGCATGTAGAAAATGTGACTGAAACATTAGTTGGGAAGCAACAATAACCCTAAACTGATAGACGAAACTAACAGATCTCGAGCATTTTCCGTCTCCGTCTTCCATTGCGTCACCGCCATAGTGCGCTGGCAGCTGATCAGGATTAATGCGCTCGAGCAACTTTGATTGCCAACCGCTTGCTTGATGAAAAAAATTGGTATAAAGAAAGTAACTATCCATTTTTTTGCACTTTTTCATAATCTAAGCAACCGACTTCCAAAAACGGTCACTTTTCGTTTGGTCGCCTCGCTGAGCACTGGTTTCACAACGTTGTAGATCGTTGGAAAGCCAAGCGGCGCTGAATTGAATTATTTGAAATGTTGGTAATGATAATACCAGGTAATTATTGGTGATTATTAAAATAATTGCTGAGTTAATTGGGTTTCTGTATCTATATAACCATACTAATCCAGTATTCTAGGTCTCTCGATAAACGACTGAACGGCGGCCACAATATCGTTTGTGTAAACTGTCATGTTTTCGAAAAGTGTTCTTGAATTTTCTCATCGAAATTAGTTACCATTGACCACCACAATGTCGTGCACTGTCTCGGGTGCATTGCGCTCCAAAGCACGAGCTGTCTGCAGGAAAAAAGAACATATTGTCAACTGACCTCTTTAACAATACGAATGAACCAAGCAGATGTAATGGATGAACTAAACACCTAATTTATGTTGTTCTTTCAAGTATCTGGCTCATTCAATCGAAAAACGCCGAAACGAACCGCCAGCAAAGCGTCCATTCCCGTGCCCGTAATATGTTTCGATCCAAGGCCTCTCAGATCAATGATGTACATGCTCTGTTGCACGTTGTTGCCTGTCTGAAGATCAAAAAGAACAGCGGTTGACGTTTTTTAATACAATGAAAGATTTGTTTGAAAACGAATCGAAAACATTCTTTCAACAAATTAAAGAAACCTTTTCAGCGTTCTCTTTGTACTTCAGTCGTACTTCATCCGCCCAGCATACAACCGTCCGTAGAGCGTCGCTGAACCGAATCGTACTCATAACGCCTAAAACAATAAAAATTATAAAACTGAAGAAACAATAACGCCTACCTGAAAAAAAGAATCGAAAAAAATCTCCTTGCAGCAGCCTTACCGACTGGATCAATATCTGCAAATGGAATGTAAATCACTGGACGGCCAAAACGGTCGTGTCCAAAGAGGCCTCTCGTATAGTACTGGCGCATGAGCTGAAGGATTAAGTTTGAAAACTAAAAACTTAAAATTGGATGTCTGACGTACGTTTTATTTGTACAATCAGTCAACTCACCGGATGTGGTTTGGGGTGGTTGCAATCAAGTTTCCACGCTTTGCGCACTCGCATGTGCTTCAAATACAACAAAAATTGTAATACATTTTTTTCTGACGGCTGATTTCTCACTCCCTTAACTATTCGGTCTGAAGCAAAAAACAGCAAGTTTTTATTACTGTGTGTTTACCAATCTAACTCACAGCCAAAAACATCGACTCAGCATCGTCCACGTTGTATTCACGGGCTGGAAGTGGCGAGTATTTGAGTAAACTTAGGCTAGGTGGACAAACAAGAGCGTTTGAAAAATAACGTCGTACTGTCAATAAAGAAGGGAACAAACACAGAAGCGACAGATGCCTAAGAGAACGGCGGAACATACCTCTCAAGAAACGCAACACAAATTGCTGGTCGTTAGTGAGTTCGTGGTCACCAAACGACTCGTTGCCTTTCAGCCGATCCAGCAACTAAAATTAAACCAGTTTGTGCAGGATAAAACAAAATGTACCAAGGGGAATCAAAAAAACACTAGGCAGTAAATGCAAAATAAAAGCAGCGAATGAACCAGGCTGAGAGCACGAAGTTGGTCTTCTGTCTGCACTGAAAAATCGAGTGGATTTTCGAGCCTTCTGGTTTTCAAATCCTTTTCGCTTCCCGCAAAAGACATTTTTTTGTTCAATCCGATAGTTTGATTGAGCATGCTTTTCTAATCTGTATATTTTGGGCACTCAAAATCAGCACACCAAACCAGAAAACCAGATTGTTTGCAGATGTTGCCAATGGCAATACAAATTTTGTTTCGGTCAAAACAAAATCGCAGCGCCCATAATAAACAACTATCTATCCAGTTCATGTTGAAAGAGAAAAGTCAGTATTTTACAGATAAAACACAATTTTCTAATTGCAAATAAGAAACAAAATGTAGTTGAACAAAAAATGATAGATACCACAGTAAAACATGTAAACATACAAGCATTTTCATGTAAACACCCGCGCATCAATTTGATATAGTTTTATTGCACGGCTAGAGAATCAACGCGAAACGACATTTTTCTCTATCATCAGCGTGATCAATTCAGCGCATGCCGGCGCCTATCAAAAATCAACTTTCAGAAATTCTTGAACAAGGACCTAAATCAACAACCGAACTCGAACCTTGTTTGCATCCTCTTCAAATCCGACAAGCAGTTATTTTGAATAAAAACCAATAAAAATCGTTTATAGGGAAAGTTTTTCGAAAACAGAACCTTGATTGAGTCCGTTCTCAGTTGCGTTACTCAAACCATATTGAAGAGTTTTATAAATCGTTTTGTTGTGACCTCCTTCGCCTTTTATTTTGCATTCATCACACACACACTATGTTGCACGATTTTTGCTGTGGAAAATCGTCAGATTAGTCGTCCGCCACAAATGCAGTGAACTAAGAGCTTGGTCGTTGCAATCTACTGCTTCTCTTGTAATACGGCTTTTTTGCCACTTTTATGTGGGTGAGCTTTTTAAAATTTAAATGAAACTTTATTTAATAGTTGTCGCACTGGATCATTTTTGGTGTCACAGTCATCAGAACCTGCAGAATCTCACTGTTTTACATCAGAAAAAATGCAACAGCAACAATGCAAGAAAGAATCTGGTCGCGGCAAAGTACAGAAAACAGCGTCAGTTAATCGCCGTTGTTTGCGTTACACTGATCAAGCAACTAAACATTCTCTAAAGTTGACCAGAGTCTTTGGCCAACAAATACCGAGGAAACAATTGGTGATACTGAAATCGTTATGGATTCACCGCTGATTCGAACGACTACTGTTTGATTGTGCACCAATAATTTATTGTACTATGCACACGTCGATGACATTGCTTTTCCATTTAGTGACAGCAAGTTCCAACCGATCAAGTTTCACAGAACAGCATCAAAAGCTCTGATATATTCAGAATCGGATGGCAGTATATCAGCGTAGTATTCCACCGTTTTGCTGAAGAACCAACTGCGTGAATTGTCCAGGCGCACAACATCTACAATTGAAGGGGAAAGCTTGAAACACTATCTGCGCAAGTTAAGAGAAACTAGTTCGACAGAAAGTTCAACATTTTGTAAGCAACTTTTGTACCTCTTGTAAGCAACTTTTGGCTCAAACATGCCAGTGTTACCTGAGAGTGTTGAACGGCTTGTTGAGCTCTTTTGAAAGTGTTGACTTACATTGCGCTCCACGTCGCACAGTCGTTTGACCGTACTCTGGTACACGACTGCAAAAGTACGGACCATGTGGAACGACTTGAGGCAGCTTTGCAATTTGTGATTTCACAGTTTGGTCGTCAGAGTGCACCATATCGTCCGATAACTCATGGACACCAAATGAGATTTCTGATATTCCATCGTAGTATACAAATACGTACCACCTGTAAGTCGTGGTAAAACCGTGAAATCGTGCAAACTCAAAAATACACGCAATTTCAGAATTCAGAAGTGACTACACATCCATTCACAACAGGAAACTAACACCAAAGTGCAGTGTTTCTCTTTCGGTAAGTGATCGGTGAGCAACCGAATCAGCCGCTCTTCACCACTGGACAGACATACAGTGGTAGTGTTCAAACCTAGAATGATTAGTGAAGTTTAGAAATAAAAATTTAGTGAGTTTGAAAAAGTAAAAAACACATGAAATAATAATGTTTAGTAAAGCTCCAACCAGCTGGCAGCAGCGATTGTCGTCGCTCTTCCGTTAAATAGAGCGCTTTTGGCACTTCACCGCCCCAGCAGATCTGCATGAAAATGTGACTGAAAATTTAGTTGGGAAGAAAAAATAACCCTAAATTGATGGACGAAACTAACAGATCTCGAGCATTTTCCGTCTCCGTCTTCCATTGCGTCACCGCCATAGTGCGCTGGCAGCTGATCAGGATTAATGCGCTCGAGCAACTTTGATTGCCAACCGCTTGCTTGAAAAAGAAAATTTTGGTATGAAAAAGGTAACTATCCAATTTTTTTCTGCTCTTATTTAAAATCTAAGCAGCCGACTTCCAAAAACGGTCACTTTTCGTTTGGTCGCCTCGCTGAGCACTGGTTTCACGAGGTTGTAGATTGTTGAAAAGCCAAGCGGCGCTGAATTGAATAGTTCGCAAAGTTGGTGATTCATCATGTTTGTCACAAAGTTTTCTTAAATTGTATAATTATTTTAAAGTGGAATTTAGTTACCATTAACGACTACAATGTTGTGCACTGTCTCGGGTGCGTTACGCTCCAAAGCACGAGCTTTCTGCAAAGCAATTCAACGTTTTATTCTTTTATGAAACTTTAAACGAGAGAATAAATGTAAATCTTTTGGTGACCCTTTTCTTTTCAGTCTCAGGCTCATTTTATTCGAAAACGCTAAAACAAACCGCCAGTAAAGCGTCCATTCCCGTGCCCATAATATGTTTAGATCCAATGCCTTTTAGATCAATGATGTACATGCTCTGCTGCACGTTGTTGCCTGTCTAAAGATCAAAAAGAACAGCTGTTGGTGATTTTAAAGTCAGTGAAAAATATTGATTACGATTAAAAACCTTTTTTGCATTCTCTTTGTATTTCAGTCTCGCTTCGTCCGCCCAACATACGACCGTCCGTAGAACGTCGCTGAACCGAATCGCACTTACAACGCCTAAGACAGGAAAAACGGAAAATGAGAGGCTAGATTAGATAACACTTGTGGTGAGCTCGTTTCATCATGTAAGGTTATTTGACACGTGGTTAATTTGAGTGCGCACATTATTAGCAAAAAAACCAACACCAATGACGCTGTGAGATGTTTCTGATAATGCAATAACGTCTGTGATAACGTTGCTTAACGTTCACGATAATGCAATAACGCTGTGGAACGTTTTCACACAAGTATAGCCAACGTTACCAGACGTTAACAGGGATTAAGAAGCATTCATTCAAAAAAGCGAATCACAATGAAAAAGCTCCTGCAGCAGACTTACCGACTGGATCAACATCTGCAAATGGAATGTAAATCACTGGACGGCCAAAACGGTCGTGTCCAAACAGGCCTCTCGTATAGTACTGGCGCATGATCTGAAGAAGTTGGAAAATTGAGGACTGTGAGTTGGCGGATGTCTGACGTACATTTTGAGTGTAGAGTCAGTCAGCTCACCGGATGCGGTTTTGGGTGGTTGTGATCGAGTTTCCACGCTTTGCGCAGACGCATGTGCTGAAATACATCAAAAAGAAATAAAGAATTATTTGTAACGGCTAATCGTTAGCTCTATTGGTTTGTTCATCTTGGACAAAAACTATCGTCTTTATCATTGTTTACAAATCATACTTTACAAAAAACCAAACTCACAGCCAAAAACATCGATTCGGCATTGTCCACGTTGTATTCACGGGCTGAAAGTAGCGAAGTAGTGTGAAGCAGTAGAAAGTAGAGTGAGTGAAGTTCGCCAAGCGGACAAACAAAAGAGTTTAAAAAATAACGTCTTAAAAAGGGTAGGCGACGATTGTATGTGGTATGTGGTGGTACTGTGGACCGGTGACCAACTCATTTCAGCTCGAAGAATTCCCGGCTAGACGATTCCGAGCTAGCAAGTTTCCTAGCATAATATTAACGACAGTTAAACACTAAAATATGGGCAATCTGCTAATTGGTGTGTGGTCACGCTGGTCACGATGCATGCGTTCTGTGCAGGCATTGCTGTGGGGGCGGAGTCCGGCACATAAAGCATGCATTACGTGATTGCCAACCAATCAGCTGATCGCCTATAATTTAGAATTTACTGTACTTGGAGTGATTTTTTAATTAATTTTTAACTGCAAAAATAGCCGCAAAAATAGAAAGTCAGCCTTAGCAAATCTAATCTTTTTAAAGCTAAGTCATTATATCTTAAGCCAAGCCTTTTCCTACAAAAGGCACGTCGGAAAACCTGTGTTCTTTGAAATTTTTTGGCAGACTTTGCACTATTGAGATTCTACACACTTGTTGGATTCATCACAAATTAAGAAAAAATCACTGCAGCAGGCTTTCTATCGTTTGGGGACGGACAACGTCGCGCCGGACTGGAATTCATCGCGGGCCGCAATCGCATGGATCTCAATTGCACACGAAGTGCTAGAAAGCTGGAAGCAGAAGAGAACGACGGAACGTACCTTTCAAGAAGCGCAACACAAATTGCTGGTCGTTCGTGAGCTCGTGGTCACCAAACGACTCGTTACCTTTCAGCCGATCCAGCAACTGAAATTAAACTAGTTTGTGCAGGATAAAACAAACGAATAGGAGAATGTAAAAAGTTTAGACATCACAAGTGCAAAAAAATGAAAACATGGGATGAACCTGGCTGAGAGAACGAAGTTGGTCTTCCGTCTGCACTGACAGATCAAGTGGATTTTCGAGCCTTCTGTCTTTCAAATCTTTTTCGCTTCCCGCGGAGGACATTTTTAGTCCAATCAGATCATTTGATTGAATGTTCCTCAATTCTGCATATTGGGGACACTCAAAACAGCAAACGAAACCAGAAAACCAGATTGTTTGCAGATGTTGCCAATGGCAATACGAATTTCGTTAAGGCCAGTACAGTAATGCAACGTCAATAAAAACAACAATCTATGCAGTTCACGGTGAACTTTCTAATTTCCTTGTTGTTTCTATCTAGTTTGTTTCTATCTTGTTGAAAACAGAACTTTCTATCTTGCACTTTGAAAAAAAAGAAAATGTAGTTTCACAGAAAGTCATACTGCAGTGCAAGAAAAACCAAGCAATTCATACAAATACGTACGAATAAAATTCCCAGTTTCATTGTACGCCAAAATCAACGCGAAACAACATTTTCCGTATAATCAGCATGATCAATACAGTGCAATGCACTTTCAGAAATTTTTGAACAAGAACCTAAATCAGCAACGCAACCCAAACCTTACGACATCCTCATCAAATCTGACAAGCGATTGGTTTTACTGCCTCAAGCTGAAAATCGTTGATTAGGTGAAAAACTTGCGAAAGCAAAACCTGGACTTGAGTTCGTTCTCAATTACGTCTCACACACCACGTTGAACGGCTTTATACATCATTTTGCCGTGACCTCCTTCTCCCTTTTTATTTTACATTCGCCCCCACACATTATGCTGCACGATTATTGCTACACTGCGCTGCGCTGTGCATGAATGGAGCGAAAATGTTGACGTTGTGGTTGGATGTTGATTCAGTCAAGGGAGCAATTATCACTTAACAAAGTCAATGTTAGAGCAGAGCCCATCCCAACAGATAAAGTTGAATAGTTCTGAAGGTATTGGTATTTTGATTCCATTTTTTATTCAATCATGATATCAGCTCGCACCACCGTGACAGCATCGCCCGTCAAAAAGACGCGCCCACGTGGTTCATCAAACCGAATTCGAAATTGAGCACCCCGAGACGGATAGCATTGTTTCGCTGAAATTGTTCGCTTTCGTGGATCAAAAGTCCCATGGGTTCCCAAAAAGTCATGTTTTTTATATTTATACCCAAAAGTAGCCGAACTCACCAAAGAATTGAGACCTGTTCAATTTCGCTGCCCAATAGGGTGCCAGCGCGCAGTGTGCCGAGCCTGAAACAATTATAATAACATCACCTAGTTTCGTGTTTGCTGAACCAGAAACTGGTATACCAGTGGCCGGGTCCTCATTGATGCCAACCCACGGCGCAAAGTATCGAGACACAAAGTCGTAACCTTCGTTTCCAGTCTTCTTGTTCGTTTGCAGTGTCACAATAACACCTTTTACAAAATCACCAGAGGCATCGGCAGACTTCAGTTCTGTCGGATTCACGGTCAGACTTTCCAAGTCTTCTCTGATAAATCGAAATGAAGCGTTCTGAGAAACTGTTTTATTGTTTGAAAAAACATCACGCAACATAAAGAGTAGTCAAGGAAGCCTAAAACCAGGTCAAACACGAACATTCAGAGGAAAAAACCGGTTCACAGCAGCTTTTTACCACTTTCAACTTTAAAGACTCGATTCGGGCCGGCCCTAGTTTTGAGGTTGTTACGTTGTTTTTGTTTTGCATGAGAAAACATTTAAGCACAAAAAGGAGAAACGAACATCGTGTGTTGGTCTGCGAGCATAACGATGCACTTCTTTGCATCAGGTGCATATGCAATTTGAGTGAACGTCATTTGATGACCAACTGCGGCACAGGCAACGTTGCGGAGAACATCCAACGCTGTGCACTAAAATAGAAAAATGTCAGAAATCAATTAAAAAGAATGAAATTGAAAAACGGTCGTGAAAAACAAAAAACATCACATTACCGACCAACCTGTGACTTCCAATGGTCGTTCAAAATGCGCGGGTGGATATTGACAATGGAATAGGCTGGAAAATCCATGCGATACCGGCCAGGTGAGTCGCGATCGCAATGCAACGGGCCGCTTTTTGTGTGGAATGTCAGCGAGCGTTCCTCGTTCCCTGGGAATAACAGAGGGCGACAAATTATTGCCTTTTCTTTAAGACCTGCGACTCAATGCGGTTGTGGACGTGAAGGGAAACTACATGTAGTTTCAATTTCAATCTTAATATGGTAATTCAGATTAGCCTAAGTGACCCGGCCTTATTTAGAGAACTCGGATCACTTTGCCAACTTTGAATTCCCGCGTCGTGCATGAGACTGCTCACCCGTATATGCGCGCATTGAGACGCGGGACCAAAATAAAAGGTATTAGCAGTTGACCCGGATTAAAAAATGAATTTTTGATTTTGACTTTGAGCAATTTCACACCGCTGTTGTTAATAGCTTATGTTCAAAGCCAGCTGTACCCGTCGATGCGTAATTATTTGCTTCAAAGGCAATTTTTACCAACTTTCTTTTCTCCGGTTAAATGTTGATGATAGGAAAGTGAAATTGAGATGTTGCTTTCTAATGCAAAAAAGCCTGAAGAAACAAAGCAATAAAATGTGGACAGATACCGAGACACGCACAGCTACGAGATTCACGAACAAAAAAAGCAGAAACTTTGAAACAAAAGTACCGACCAATTTCAGCGAAGATGACGTGTGCGGTCGCCAGCGTTGCGTGCCCGCACAGCTTCACCTCGGTCGTCGGTGTGAACCATCGCAAAAAGAAAACCGGCTCTGAAAATTGCGTGTCTTTGAACAACGAAAACTGACAAATCAAAGAGGCACGAAACCTGATTTGAGGTCAGCACCACTGGTTGTTGAGCGAACGAACGCAGTCTCTGATAAGTTCAGCTCAGCCGCGATTTTTTGGTAAAGATCATCGGATAGCTCCTAAAAAATGACAAAAAAACACGAAAGATATACTGGCCACAGACAAGGCAACAAAACTCTGAATTCAAAAGAAGCTGATAAATGGAAAAGCTTACTGAGTCAAGAACACAAACGGCAGCAGGATTACCCTTGAACCGTTCGTTTGTGAATGCGTCCACAATGTAGATTGCGACCATTTTTTTTAATTCATAAGTGAATTATTTAAAAAAGCGGCCACAACATGAAAACAGAACAAAAAGCGCCAAAACTACGAAAGCAGAGTAAATTCAGTGTCCAAATGGTCTGGGTTGGCAAGAAAAAAACTAGACACACGTGTGAAAATCAAAACGTCGCACCACAAACATGCAAAATGTGCGCTCGCTCTTGCGGTTCATTGCAACCGTTTTGAAGAACACGATAACATCGCTTTTTAGCAACTAAAACTTTCAAATTTCAACAGTCAGTGTATGTGTGTGTGTGTGTGCTTTGCGTTACTTTTACAGCTTCTGGTTAGCAGCGCACTATTTTTTATTGCTTTACACTTTTATTAGCGGTTTTTTCTAATGAAAGGAACAACGCATTTGGAGAGAAAAAAACCACAGGGAAGGCTTGCGGTGCGGTAAATGTTATACAACAAATAATTACAATTATCTAAAAATGCGGGAGACGCATATAAAAGGAGGAATATGGCCTTGTGTAAGCAGTGAAAGACTTGGCTCGACAACGCTTTTCAAGTCTCTGATGTGGTACACACGGATACAAGTACATAAGAGTCATATTTTTGCGCCGTTTATTTATGATTTCGGTTGCACATGGCAACCCTCGTACTTTGTATTGTAGACAAATGACCTTTCACATTTGCGGATTTCGGGCATTTAGCGACCACTAAAACTACTAAAATAACAATCAGACTTTAGCTCGCTGACACTGGTTTGTCCAGGACAAATTGTATCGCAGAAGCATTGCGGAACGCAAGGTCTCCTGTGGCAAAGGCAATGACTCACGGGACAGACGGTTTATCCTGCCACACTAGTTGAAGGTGACACCGGTAAAAAAGGTGAAAATCAACGGAAGACAACTCCTTTTTGTCACTGGTGCTGGTGTGTACACAGCGGTGCGTACGTTAACAACAACGAAAAAGCTACATGCAACAATGTTTTGCAATCTCTGATTTTTCTGTTTTTGCACAGAATTTACAGAATTTCGCACATGACGTGATTTTAGATTAAATCGAAGAGGACAATTAAAAAATAACTTCAAAGTTTTACGCTTTTCAGCAAAACGAAAACGAAAACGAAAACTTTCGGATTCGCTGCCCTCCGGGGATATAGCGACCGCAGGCCACCGAAACCGAAATCGGGCTAAGATCACTGGTGCCCCCAGGACAGAGCGGGGCTTAGAGGCTGTCCCCCTCACGTGCCGAGGGTATTGGTTCCACGGGATGGTGAGCCGTCCATTCTCCAATCCCACCGGAGTTTGGTACCTTCGGGTTTCCGGAATCGGCGGGGGGGGGGCGTGCTTCAAAAAAAAAACAAACAAACGCGGCGCAAAAATATGACCCTTATGTACTTGTATCCGTGTGTACCACATCAGAGACTTGAAAAGCGTTGTCGAGCCAAGTCTTTCACTGCTTACACAAGGCCATATTCCTCCTTTTATATGCGTCTCCCGCATTTTTAGATAATATTCTGACTTTTACATAAGCCCCGAAGGTCGGACCAAAATCACAATTCGTTGGTCACACATTCTTCTAAACCCCGGACAACTCAGGTTTTTCATTTTTCGTTTTTTAGGCCGATTTCTCCTATGCCATTTCTACGGCCGATTCCCCAAAATCGTCACGATTCAGTACCTAGAATCGCTCACAAAAGAAAAACTGACCCAAAAGCCGTGATCGGCGTAATGAATTACCATGGAAAACACCGTTTTCTTGTTTTTCATTTCTGGACCGGTTTCGCTAAATTCCACGGCCGATTCGCCATAAATCGTCACGATTCAGTATCTAGAGTTGCCCATACAAGAAAACTAACCCCAAATCCGTGATCAGCACATTGAATTACCCTGGAAAAACCGTTTTCTCGTTTTTCATTTCTGGACCGATTTCGCCAATTTCCACGGCCGATTCGCCCGAAATCGTCACGATTCAGTATCTAGAGTTGCTCACGTAAGAAAACTAACCCAAAATCCGTGATCAGCACATTGAATTACCCTGGAAAAACCGTTTTCTCGTTTTTCATTTCTGGAACGATTTCGCCAACTTCCACGGCCGATTCGCCCGAAATCGTCACGATTCAGTATCTAAAGTTGCTCACATAAAAAAACTAACCCAAAATCCGTGATCAGTGCATTGAATTACCATGGAAAACAGCCTTTTCTTGTTTTTCGTTTCTGGACCGATTTCGCCAAATTCCACGGCCGATTCCCCAAAATCGTAACGATTCAGTACCTAGAATCGCTCACAAAAGAAAAACTGACCCAAAAGCCGTGATCGGCGTAATGAATTACCATGGAAAACACCGTTTTCTTGTTTTTCATTTCTGCACCGGTTTCGCTAAATTCAACGGCCGATTCGCCATAAATCGTCACGATTCAGTATCTAGAGTTGCTCATACAAGAAAACTAACCCAAAATCCGTGATCAGCACATTGAATTACCCTGGAAGAACCGTTTTCTCGTTTTTCATTTCTGGACCGATTTCGCCAATTTCCACGGCCGATTCGCCCGAAATCGTCACGATTTAGTATCTAGAGTTGCTCACGTAAGAAAACTAACCCAAAATTCGTGATCAGCGGATTGAATTACCCTGGAAAACACCCTTTTCTTGTTTTTCGTTCCTGGACCAATTTCGCCAACTTCCACGGCCGATTCGCCCGAAATCGTCACGATTCAGTTTCTAAAGTTGCTCACATAAAAAAACTAACCCAAAATCCGTGATCAGTGAATTGAATTACCCTGGAAAACAGCCTTTTCTTGTTTTTCGTTTCTGGACCGATTTCGCCAAATTCCACGGCCGATTCGCCCGAAATCGTCACGATTCAGCGTCTAGAGTTGCTCACGTAAGAAAACTAACCCAAAATTCGTGATCAGCGCATTGAATTACCCTGGAAACACCCTTTTCTTGTTTTTGGTTCCTGGACCTATTTCGCAAATTTCCACGGCCGATTCGCCCGAAATCGTCACGATTCAGCGTCTAGAATTGCTCACGTAAGAAAACTAACCCAAAATTCGTGATCAGCGCATTGAATTACCCTGAAAAACAGCCTTTTCTTGTTTTTTTGATTCTGGACCGATTTCGCCAACTTCCACGGCCGATTCGCCCGAAATCGTCACGATTCAGCATCTAGAGTTGCTCACGTAAGAAAACTAATTTAAAATTCGTGATCAGCGCATTGAATTGCCCTGGAAAACACCCTTTTCTTGTTTTTCGTTCCTGGACCGATTTCGCCAATTTCCACGGCCGATTCGCCCGAAATCGTCACGATTCAGCATCTAGAGTTGCTCACGTAAGAAAACTAACGCAAAATCCGTGATCAGCGCATTGAATTACCCTGGAAAACACCTTTTTCTTGTTTTTCGTTTCTGGACCGATTTCGCCAATTTCCACGGCCGATTCGCCCGAAATCGTCACGATTCAGCATCTAAAGTTGCTCATGTAAGAAAACTAACCCAAAATCCGTGATCAGCGCATTGAAGTACCCTGGAAAACACCCTTTTCTTGTTTTTCCTTTCTAGACCGATTTCCCCAATTTCCACGGCCGATTCGCTCGAAATCGTCACGATTCAGCATCTAAAGTTGCTCACGTAAGAAAACTAACCCAAAATCCGTGATCAGCGCATTGAATTCCTACGGACTAGACCTTTTTCCTATTATTTTTCGCAGCTCAGACAAAATTTGTAAGAGTGAAAAGCTGATACCCAGTCGAAATGCTACGAACTGTAAAAAATGCACAATTTTGACGAAAAAAATGCCCGGGCAAAAATTTTTTCACAATCTACGGATGAAATTACCCCAGGAAACATTTTTGTTCGACTGTGAAAGTGTCGCAGGTAAAAATTGAAAGGGCGCACACTTAAAACCAGGTGAAAACCCTGCGAACTTTTAAAAATGCCCAATTTTTTACCCAAAACAAGGTCTTGGTAAAAAATTAATCTAATTTTCAAAATCTCCGGATGGAATTACCCCAGGAAACATTTTTGTTCGACTGTGAAAGTGTCGCAGGTAAAAATTGAAAGGGCGCACACTTAAAACCAGGTGAAAACCCTGCGAACTTTTAAAAATGCCCAATTTTTACCCAAAAACAGGGTCTGGGTAAAAAATTAACCCAATTTTCAAAATCTCCGTATGGAATTACCCCAGGAAACAGTTTTGTTCGACTGTGAAAGTGTCGCAGGTAAAAACTGAAAGGGCGCACACATGTTGATTACATACCAGAAAAAAAAATAGAAAGAGAAAGAAGTAACACGATTTTCAGAATAGGTTTTTCGTGTCCAGAGCGTATGAAAAATTGTCCGATGAAAATTTTTTCGCGGCTCCAAGCACAACTTTGGGTGTTCGTTTCGTGTGCACAGAACCAAGTTTGTGGCTTATACTATGCTCGCTGCAGGGCAGCGAGAAAGTTTGAAAAACGCGCGCGAGGGGAAAACGGCTCATATAATGCGTGATGCGCTGTCCGCTCGCTGACGCTCGCTCGCGCATCCGCATGATTTTTAAGTGATGTCCGCATCTCACAGTGCGGTAAATACAGAAAATTCATATTTGAAAAACAACCAGTGAACTATCGAATTTCAAACCAATCAAAAGGAAGCCATCAAGTGTGGAGCAGACTTAAACAGATGAAAATAAAAAAAATGTGGCGTCGTACATCAGAACTAAAGGAGAAAATATTTAGAAAGTCGAATGGAGAGCAATCAAAAAAGTAGATTTATTCGAAACTAACGAAAATCGATCAAGTAACACGAACACCCGTGATTCACAGATTGTTTGCCAGCATCTGCTCAAAGTCAACATGCGCCTGCTCCGCTGCCCAACGATCCTGGAACACTTCTTAATATTTGGTCGATGCCGTCTGAAGCAATTTTTATTTTTGCAGAAATCACAAAATGCAGCCATCTGCCACACGAACACGATCAGTGCAGTGGTCACCTGTGGATCAATGCTGAGCACTCGATTGAGCGCAAAGTAGAGCGCATCCAGTTGTTGTACACTGAGGTCGCTGAGACGGTCCTGGACATTCAAATGCTCCAACAGCGTGCGCTCACACTCGCTGTCCATGCCTGCGAATGATGCGACACCGTGACTCGGTTTCCATGAGCACCTCGGTACAAAATTGCAGCAATGCACATTCATGACGAGACTTTTACCACTGCAAAGTTGACAGCGGACTGCTGAGAACGAGAACAATCAAAAGGCAGTTTACTGTCAATGGAATCGTCGCCGCTCGCACAGAAGCAATAATCAACCAGTGAGCGTTGTGTTGCATTTGCAGACGTTGACACGGCGACACTATTGGCTGCTTGGGTGAGGCGCACGGGCGCAGTGCTTCGAACGAAATCGCCACAGAACGCACAGGTTGGCTTGTACAACGGCAGTTCGGCTGCTGCGAAACGATCAGAAAAAGCGGTCACACTTTTGTCGTTGCTGGAATAACTGGCCAATAGTTGCTCAATTCTCGATGCGTTCACATGACACACTCATGAATTGTGACAGCGACCATTCGCCAACATACCGACTGCGTTGCGTTTGCCGTGATGCGCGCCAGTGAGTGCCGCCGCCGCACCAGCAGCAGCAGCAGTCTTGTGTGCGTGCGCGCGTGCGTGTTTCGTCTGTGGCAGCGGCATGCACGCGACTCGTCTGCTGAACTCACAGAAACGACGCAGATTCAGTCCGTGCTCCGGTGGACTCGGCTCGATCGACACGGACTTGCAGAGACGCGCTGCGAGACGCCGCAGGCGCACGACGCCGCGCAAACGGGCCACCTGCAAGCGAATGCCAAGTCGAAAACTGTGAAACCCCGGCGCGAACAAAAAAAACTGCTGACAACTGACCATTGACAATTCCAGCAACATGTCGGTGTCGTCCGCCGGGCGTATCAGCGGATAGCGACCAGAAAGCAGTGACAACAGAATCATGCCTGCAGTTTAGACATAAAGCATCACGCACAACTCGCAGTTCCTGTTGAAATCTAAACCACCATCGAAAAATGATCCTACCAGCAGCCCAGACATCAACGCCGGACGACTGTGACTGCGAACGGAGCAGAGTTTCGGGCGCACGATAACCGGCGGTGCCAGCTTTGTTGCAATGCTCTGTTGATCTGCAACACAACAAATGAGACGTCACGAAACACAAGATCGTATGAACCGGTCAAGTATTTTGCAGTGCACAAAGCGCTCAACACTTTGAATGACAAAAAACGTTGGGTGCTGTTGTAAAGTACCGGGGCGACGACAGTAGACACCGTTTATAACAATTTGTCTGAGTCTGTGCAACATCATTGTGTTATGCGCAACCAGAGTGCACTGTGTTCACGCCAGGAATGTATCAGACAAACAAAGGCGTTGGTTGAGAATGAATGCGCCTCCTTCCTGACCACCGACCGATCCTCGCACACGTCGCACGTGGCCGCTTTTCCCGCACAGAGACACGCGCGAGTGTTCGGTTGCGGCCGCCGTTGCTCAGTGTGCCGCGTTCGCTGTTGTTCTCGTTTCAGGAGCCGCTCACGACGGGCGACGTCGCACGGCTGCTCATGAACGACGGCGCTGGCTGCTTTCGTTTTGGTGACCGTTGAGATCAGTGGAAGTGGCGAGGCTTCTGTAAACGGCCGCCAACCGCAACATTACATCAAGCGGCAGTTCTTTACGAACACGACAACGTTTCCAGCGCCACGAAGCAAACTCAAACTCACTTGCGTCGTCGCGGCGCACGGCTGCCGGTGTGGCAAACAGCGAGCGTTTCGTCACTCGATCTTTGCTTGGCGACGACCTCGTCCTTTGGCCTGATTCGTTTGTTTCGTCATCTGCTGAAAATAGAAACTGAACGATCAGAATTTAAAAAAAAACCAACCAATTGGAATGGTGAACGTTGAATGAACAAACGTTGTTGTTCGTTTGTTTCGGTAGATGAGCGGGCTCGTTTCGCGCGCGACGATTTGTGTGCGTCTGCGACGATTTGTGTCGACGATGAGGAATGACGTTTGTGCGAGCCTTGCAACGGTTCCAATTGAGTTGTTGACTTCACTGGTGAAGCAGGGGCAACCGTCACAAGCCCGAAGTCGGTCAGCACAAAACTGAACCAAGACTTGACTTGCAATTGAATTGCTGCCAATGACACCACACAAGAATTATTCCAGTTTGAACAAAAAAAAATCTTTGATTTTGATGCCATAAAAGTTTAGACAGTCAAAAATTTGAATCTGATGACGCTGATTGGCTCAAGCAAACTGGTTGTAGGACTATCTAACTAAAAAGCAGTCGATCAGTGAATTTCAGGTTTTAGACAACAGTCAAAACGGAATTTTCAAAGACCAACGATTTCTGTTCCCTGCTGAAGAGATAGTTGCCCGGCTTGACGTCACGATGGACGATTTGATTTGCGTGCAAGTATGCAAGCGCTGACATGAGATGCTTCATGTATTCAAGCACCTCGACACCGCTCAGAACGCCCACAATGTCCTGTGAGAAAATTCCATTGAGAAGGACCAAAAAGCAAAGTGGAAAACTTGGAGACAAAAGAAACAGCAACAAACGACAAAAACCTTGCTAAACAATTCTGGCCAGGCGAAACTCGCTTCTGCAGTTGAATTTTTTCACTCACACGCTATATTTTGTTTTCCCCGAATGTGCTGAGATTGGATTTGAAGGTTTTGAATAGCACATTCAGGCGTGAACAATTTTCAACTGCAGACGCGAGATTCGCGTGCCCATGATTTTCAAACAAAGTGGCAAAACCTTGAATTTATCGTGCGGAACGTAATGCATGAGAATGAACACTCGATGGTCGATTCGCTCGCACGCCAGCAGACCCATGATGTTCGGGTGAGTTGTGCTGCAATGCAAATGCAACGCAGTCGCTCTGCTGTTGTCGCAATCAATGCCGCTTTAGTGACGGAAAGCAGTTCGTTGCAGCAACAAACAATTGCTCACCCCAGTTTGCGCATCACTCGTATTTCGGCGGCGATGTGTTTCGGCTTCGTGATGCAATTGAGCACTTTGAGTGCGTACGCCACGTCAGGCGCTTCCTTCAGTGTCACCAAGTAGACACGGCCAAATGTGCCTGTGCGAAGTTGCTTGATGCAATGGTACAAGTGTATTCATTCGAAGCGCTCTCAATCACAGTCTGTTTATTAGCTGGCCGCATTCACCGACAGAATTCAAATTAAATGATCACAATAAAACTACGAAACACATGCACTTTGCAGCGTGTGAGAGTTGAACACGGCATACCAGTTTCATCGAGCTACGCAGTTGGATCAACAATCGAAGACCCCAAATGAAACACAGCCATTCAGTTCATCGACTATGAATTACCCTCCGGATTGTAGCTCAGCGTCGAAACAATTTTCAAAAGCATTCCTCCATAAAAACGAACCCTCGCCGAGCTGCCGATGATAGTCGAATCGTTTGTCGATCGGCAGCTCGCAGTGTTTCACGTAGTCGTCACACCGACCACATCTGCACAGTTTAACATTGTCGCCAGTCAACGGACATGCAAGTCCGAAACTTGCCATTGGTTTTGTGAGTCAGATGGACTGTATTTTGTGTGAACTGAATTCAGTCCGCCGAACGGAACCCAGAGCAGAGTGTAGAAACGGACACCAGTTGTTTAGTTCTCTGAAATGAACCAACAAAATGACGTGATATTCTGTTCAATGTTCAATGAAATGATGTGTGGAAAAGCAGCACAGCTGAGGTTGGCCTGTCGTACCATAGTTGTTCCAGAGCCGAGGGGTTGGGGGGGGGGCCGATATAGATAGCTGGAGCAAATTTTCTAGATAGATAGATAACTGGAAAATTTTGGGGGGGGGGCGCGGGGGGGGCCATGTGACTTTGGGGGGGGGGCCGGTCAAAATTTTGAAATTTGATAGATAGATAGCTAAAACGCTAAAAAGCTATAAAAACAGCAAAATAATGCTAAAAATACACTAAAAATCAGGTACTCCTTCAAAATACGGGTCCGCTCAAATTTCATCGCAGCGCGCTGATTGATGGCTCAAATGAAAGCCCTCGTTCTGCTGAGTAATCCTGTGTATGGGTTTTTTGAAATTCAAAAATTTGAAGAAGTTATTTGTTTTTGAAATTTTAGATAGAGTGGGTCTGTGGTGAGCTTGTCAAGTGCACTGAATGTTGTATTTATGTGCTTGATGGATATTTATGATGGATACCGTTCACATGATTGCATGAAACAGTCATACGTCTGAAATTGGTGCCCACGGGTTACGGTAGCGGCAGTTTTGGGTCTTGACACGAAGTTGCAGAAAACCACTTTGTTTCTTGTGAATAACACTTGAAACCTTTTAGAAACATGCAGCATTATAACAGAATGTCAAAAACCGGATTCCAAGGATTACGGTAATTCTGCAGTAGGTCTCGACACGATTGCTTAAAAACGTCCTTTTATTGCCAAGATAAGCTACTAGAATGATGGATGCCGTTCACATGATTGCATGTAACAGTCATATGTCTGAAGTTTGGTCCCACGGGTTACGGTAGCTGTAGTTTTGGGTCTTGACACGAAGTTGCTGAAAACCACTTTGTTTCTTGTGAATAACACTTGAAACCTTTTAGAAACATGCAGCATTATAACAGAATGTCAAAAACCGGATTCCAATGATTACGGTAACTCTGCAGTGGGTCTCGACACGATTTTTTTAAAACGTGCTTTTATTGCCAAGATTGTGAATTTTATTGTTTCTTGTGAATAACACTTGAAACCTTTTAGAAACATGCAACGGAACTCAGAAAACACTCGGCTGTCCCATTCAGCGACGTTCAGCAAACGGCGGCTACGAAATTGGCATGTGCTGTATGGCTACTCTCAGGGTGACATCGCTACTTTTACTACATGTACAAACGCAGCTAATGTTACACAACATTTTTGCTTGAGAAGACATTTGTTCGCGACCCTTCGAGTCACTTGCTGCATTCGTTACCGGGTTTCATTGGCATACTTTTTCATTTTCACGACTGCGATGTCAAAGTTTTCTGTCAACCCTCCAATCATGTGAACGGAATCCATCATTCTAGTAGCTTTTCTTGGCAATAAAAGGACGTTTTTAAGCAATCGTGTCGAGACCTACTGCAGAGTTACCGTAATCCTTGGAATCCGGTTTTTGACATTCTGTTATAATGCTGCATGTTTCCAAAAGGTTTCAAGTGTTATTCACAAGAAACAAAGTGGTTTTCTGCAACTTCGTGTCAAGACCCGAAACTGCCGCTACCGTAACCCGTGGGCACCAATTTCAGACGTATGACTGTTTCATGCAATCATGTGAACGGTATCCATCATAAATATCCATCAAGCACATAAATACAACATTCAGTGCACTTGACAAGCTCACCACAGACCCACTCTATCTAAAATTTCAAAAACAAATAACTTCTTCAAATTTTTGAATTTCAAAAAACCCATACACAGGATCACTCAGCAGAACGAGGGCTTTCATTTGAGCTATCAATCAGCGCGCTGCGATGAAATTTGAGCGGACCCGTATTTTGAAGGAGTACCAAAAATCAAGTATAAACGCGTATTTTACCTAAAATTAGCGAAATTTTCAAGAATTACGAGCAAAAATGGTCAATTTTGGTCAAAAATTGACTCATTTTATGTCTTCGAAGACAAAAATTTTCAGATAGATAGCTGGATGAGAAATTTTTTTAGATAGATAATAGCTGAGCCGAAAAAACCTGTTTGATAGAGATAGATTCGAAAAATTTTTGGGGGGGGCCGGCCTAGGGTTAGGGGAAAAAAAATCCGGATTTTTTTTTAAATTAAAAAAAAAATTTAAAAAAAAAATTTTTTTTACAAGTTAGGTTTGTTCGAAGCGTCTCGTCGAGCTGAGTTCATCTAGACTATTTTCAGAACGATCCGGAAAACTATAAGAGCGAAAATCGTGTTTTATTGAAATTATGTCCATTTCATAGAGGGAAAGTTGCATTTTCAACAGTAAAACAGGACAATTTTCGACGTGTACTTGAATATTGAACCGTTCTTAGTTGTTCCTCATTAGAAAATTACCAAAATTTGACTGTGTTCAAAAATTCCTGTTTGCTGTAGCTAAGTCGGCAACCCCTGTCGACCCGGTCGCCCCCCCCAAGACACTTACTTTCAGGTTCAACCAGCTATGCTATCTGCCACATGGCGAGAGCCCACTCTTCAAATCATCGTATCGAAAACACGTACCATGATTTCGCGATCACGTTGCGGGCAACTGACAGACGCAAGTTTAACACGTTAGTTCAGCTCAGCACACAAGTTTTAACATGTGGCCATGTTATCGGGTATCTGAAAAACGGTCGTGTGATGTGGTATTAACCAACATCCCCGCTCCAATTGTTTAACAATATATCGCACAACTCCATTGTAGACCTATAACGTACGCCAATCAACAAGATATCATGTTCATCTCATGGCCTACCGACTGAAAAAACATGTTCTAAGTTGCAAGAAAACGATTTCTGAAACGATATTTCAATTCAGTTAAGTCATTTCAACGCTAAAAATTGACTCTAGAAGTCATCCAAATCGAAAAACATGGAGTACGTCTAGGGTTAGGGGGAAAAAAATCCGGATTTTTTTTAAATTAAAAAAAAAATTTGAAAAAAAAAATTTTTTTTTACAAGTTAGGTTTGTTCGAAGCGTCTCGTCGAGCTGAGTTCATCTAGACTATTTTCAGAACGATCCGGAAAACTATAAGAGCGAAAATCGTGTTTTATTGAAATTATGTCCATTTCATAGAGGGAAAGTTGCATTTTCAACAGTAAAACAGGACAATTTTCGACGTGTACTTGAATATTGAACCGTTCTTAGTTGTTCCTCTTTAGAAAATTACCAAAATTTGACTGTGTTCAAAAATTCCTGTTTGCTGCAGCTAAGTCGGCAACCCCTGTCGACCCGGTCGCCCCCCCCCCCCCAAGACACTTACTTTCAGGTTCAACCAGCTATGCTATCTGCCACATGGCGAGAGCCCACTCTTCAAATCATCGTATCGAAAACACGTACCATGATTTCGCGATCACGTTGCGGGCAACTGACAGACGCAAGTTTAACACGTTAGTTTAGCTCAGCACGCAAGTTTTAACATGTGGCCATGTTATCGGGTGTCTGAAAAACGGTCGTGTGATGTGGTATTAACCAACATCCCCGCTCCAATTGTTTTACAATATATCGCACAACTCCATTGTAGACCTATAACGTACGCCAATCAACAAGATATCATGTTCATCTCATGGCCTACCGACTGAAAAAACATGTTCTAAGTTGCAAGAAAACGATTTCTGAAACGATATTTCAATTCAGTTAAGTCATTTCAACGCTAAAAATTGACTCTAGAAGTCATCCAAATCGAAAAACATGGAGTACGTCGGTCAAAATGACCAAATAATGACATGTACCTAAGCACACAAAGAAGTTGGGAAGAAAATTTGGTTTGAACTTTCAAAAAATTATGCCATAAATCGAATTTTCAGAGCAAAGTAGAAGAAAAATTTTTCAAAATTTTTTTTTAAGTTTGAAAAAAAAAATCCAAATTAAAAAAAAACGAAAAAAAAATTAAAAAAAAATTTTTTTCAAAGCCCCTAACCCTAAGTACGTCGGTCAAAATGACCAAATAATGACATGTACCTAAGCACACAAAGAAGTTGGGAAGAAAATTTGGTTTGAACTTTCAAAAAATTATGCCATAAATCGAATTTTCAGAGCAAAGTAGAAGAAAAAATTTTCAATTTTTTTTTAAGTTTGAAAAAAAAAATCCAAATTTAAAAAAAAAACGAAAGAAAAAATAAAAAAAAAAAAATTTTTTTTCAAAGCCCCTAACCCTAGGCCGGCCCCCCAGGCCCCCCTAGAACAACTATGTGTCGTACTAAATCAAACCACTGATGTTGGCAGACGTTGCCTAAACTAGCCTAAACCAAAACCTAATCCTAAAGCCTAATTCCAAGCTAAACATAATCCTGACCTAATCCTAACCTAAGCCAAGCCTTTTCAAGAAGGAAGATGTCAGAAGAATTGCGTTTTGAACAAGTTCTTGTTGGGGCCGGAGCGCGTGCAGGCGCGCTAGTGGATCATGAGTAGGGTTAGGGGCTTTGAAAAAAATTTTTTTTTTATTTTTTTCGTTTTTTTTTAATTCAAACTTTAAAAAAATTTGAAAAATTTTTCTTCTACTTTGCTCTGAAAATTCGATTTATGGCATAATTTTTTGAAAGTTCAAACCAAATTTTCTTCCCAACTTCTTTGTGTGCTTAGGTACATGTCATTATTTGGTCATTTTGACCGACGTACTCCATGTTTTTCGATTTGGATGACTTCTAGAGTCAATTTTTAGCGTTGAAATGACTTAACTGAATTGAAATATCGTTTCAGAAATCGTTTTCTTGCAACTTAGAACATGTTTTTTCAGTCGGTAGGCCATGAGATGAACATGATATTTTGTTGATTGGCGTATGTTATAGGTCTACAATGGAGTTGTGCGATATATTGTTAAACAATTGGAGCGGAGATGTTGGTTAATACCACATCACACGACCGTTTTTCAGATACCCGATAACATGGCCACATGTTAAAACTTGCGTGCTGAGCTAAACTAACGTGTTAAACTTGCGTCTGTCAGTTGCCCGCAACGTGATCGCGAAATCATGGTACGTGTTTTCGATACGATGATTTGAAGAGTGGGCTCTCGCCATGTGGCAGATAGCATAGCTGGTTGAACCTGAAAGTAAGTGTCTTGGGGGGGGGCGACCGAGTCGACAGGGGTTGCCGACTTAGCTACAGCAAACAGGAATTTTTGAACACAGTCAAATTTTGGTAATTTTCTAAAGAGGAACAACTAAGAACGGTTCAATATTCAAGTACACGTCGAAAATTGTCCTGTTTTACTGTTGAAAATGCAACTTTCCCTCTTTGAAATGGACATAATTTCAATAAAACACGATTTTCGCTCTTATAGTTTTCCGGATCGTTCTGAAAATAGTCTAGATGAACTCAGCTCGACGAGACGCTTCGAACAAACCTAACTTGTAAAAAAAAATTTTTTTGTAAAAATTTTTTTTTTAATTAAAAAAAAAATTCGGATTTTTTTCCCCCTAACTAATCATGAGCATGAGCATGCCGATGCCGCGTGCGCGTGCGCTTTAGTAATGAAGCTTCAGGGTCAGAGTACGTTAAGTTTTGCCGCGCAGCCGTGAAACATTTTCTCTATCTGTGCGTGCAAACGCATATTGTCGCCGCGTCGGTTGGCCTACATGTTTAAACGACTGGCGCTAGACATCTGCGTTAAACGACATTTACCTAGAAACTAACCGTGTGTTTAACGCTTGAAATAAACTGCACTTCTCAGAATATTACCTAAACCTAATCCTAAGCAAAGCCTGAATCTAATCCTAATCCTAAGTTCAGCCCTAAGCCTAAGCCAAGCCTTTTTAGAAGTGCGGTGCATGAGCAAATGGCGCTCGTGACCACTCCAGGGAAGGGAATCCATTCCATAATCCTAATCCTGTTTAAACATGTAACATTAGGCGCCGGGTCTACCCTTTCGAAAATTTTTAAGGTGAAAAACTTTTTTTTTTGCGAAGAAAACGGGTGAAACCTTTTTGTCGAAAAAACGCTTTTATTTCTCATGACAACCCCACACACATCCACATCAACACAAAGTAATGCACATAAACACGATCACCATTACGATAGTGTGTTCGTGCACACGGTTACGTGTGTTACTTGCCCTCCTTGCATGTTCTGTGAACATGTGAAAATGTTCTGCAAACAGCAAAACTGATGAATACGAAACACAGCAAAGCAAACTGTGTCTGCCACTTGCCATGCGTGCAACAAGCAAACAAAGCAGAATACACTGAGTTGGTTGGTCTGTTTTTTGTCGTCCAGGAAGGCTGAAATGGTGCAACAATGCCAATAAAATCACCGTACCCTGATTTGAAACTGCCTGATCTGACATTGGCCGAATTCATTCTGCAGGCAGTCCGTCAGCATGCGCGCGAATCGCCCCATAAAATTGCTTTGGTGCGTTCTTTGTTGGGGGGGGGGGGGGGGGTTTCGGCATATGGTTCACCAACCAGAATGGCGTGCCACTTTCTTGAAAACGTTCGAAACGTTTCAACGTTTGGTCACAACGTTTCCTAACGTGGCGTGCGTGACACATTTGTTGTCGTGAACTGACCGTTTTTTTTGTTCGCAAAAGATCGACTCGTCGCGTGAAGCGAACACACTCAGCCATGGCCAGCTGGTGGTTGGCGCGCGTGCGCTGGCCGCCCAACTGCGTCGGTTGCCTGGATTTCAGTAAGAAAGAGTTCCACCATTTCTCACCAAATCTGAATCATGGCATTGTGAAAATGGTTTTTTTAGAACAGGCAAAGTGGCGCTGCTGGTTGCACCGAATTGCGTCGAGTTCTTTCTGGTGTCGCTCAGCTGCGCAGCTTGCCAGTTGTTGCTGAGCACCGTCAACCCGGCCGCAACTACGGGTGTTTTTCAAATCTTCACAAACACTTTTTCAGACTGTGTGAATGTTGTATTTGACTTTTTTTGTATTTTGCTGTTGGGTTTCAGAAGAAATCGGTCATCAACTGACTGACAGTGACGCCGAGTATTTATTTGTGACTCGTGAGACTGCGTTGAGCACGGCACGAGCTGCACAAACGCACAGGCGCAAAATACAGGTGGACGAGTGTTTGAGGACATGAGAAAGCAGCAATTTCGACTGCAGAAGAACGTCTTTGATATTCAATTTGCCTCATTCAGGCGCTGATTGTGATCGACTTGGACTACAGCCAGTCTGTTGATTCTGTGCACAACATTCCGTTGCTGAGTTTTCGCTCGCTCATCGGAAGCAGCCTGCAGGACTTTGCTGCGTTGCCTCCAGAGATGGCGTGCAGCTTGGTTGAGGACCTCAGTTTTTGTGACCACTACCCGACCAACCAAGTGGTGCACCTGCCTTACTCGAGCGGCACCACTGGCCTGCCGAAGGGCGTCATGCTGAGCAGTCGCAACGTGATTGCACAGACGCTCATGTGGAACGAGTAGGCATCTGTTTACAGCTGTGAAAAACAAAAAAAAGAAAAGAAAATTCTGATGAATGCGTCATTTGATCATACATGTATGTATCGTGTTGCAGACAATGCTCTCGTCTCGTTTATCCATTGGTTGAACCGCCAATCACTGATCCGTCCAACGAAACAGAAGTGATATTTCTGCCTTTCTTCCACATGTTTGGCTACGCCGCTGTGCACAACTCTCTGAACGTTGGCACAACTGTTGTCACGATGCGTCGATTTGAGCCAGTCGAATACTTCCGTCTGATTCAGAAATACCGGGTCAGTGTTTTCCAAAACACTTGAATTACAAGCGTTTGCATTTTTTTTGACTCGCATGCACACCATCTTCAGCCAAAGTTGCTGGTACTTGTGCCGCCAGTGGCGATCTTGTTAGCCAAGCATGCTCGAGTTGACGATTTTGACATCAGTTGCGTCCAGATTGCTTTGTGCGGCGCTGCGCCGCTGAAGGCAGCAAGCGAGACCGAACTGTGCGATAAACATAAACATCTGAGGCATGTCACACAAGGTGCGAATAAGAGCACTTTCGTCGTGCATTGGAAATTATAAAAATTTTGAACGATTTTCTGTCATAGTCTGGGGAATGACGGAACTGACTGCGGCAGCCACGTTCGCTGGCCAGGGTCGGCCGGGACACGCGGGCATGCTCTATCCAAACACACACTGCAAGGTGACTTCAACGCAATCTGATGCTATTAAGTCAATAATGTTGTGTTTGATTGTTTTTATGCTGCAGATTGTCGACCCAGAGAGCGGCCGGGAACTGCCACTCGGTCAATCGGGTGAAGTTTGCATTCGAAATCCATGCGTCATGGCTGGCTATTGGAAACGGCCTGCTGCAACGGCAGCCATAATGGATCAAGAGGGATACTTGCATTCGGGTTAAAATCCATTCCGATTGGTCCATTTCAGTTGGTTTGATGCAACGTTCTTTTTGCCGAATTTGTTGTTTTTGGTCAGGTGACATTGGTTATTGCGACTCCGCCGGCTTCGTCCACATTGTCGATCGTTTGAAAGAGTTGATCAAGGTGAAAGGATTCCAGGTGAGTGGAATGGAATCAGTGACATGAGTACAATGATTCGAGGACATTTCGCACAAGGACATTTGGCACACGGACTTCTCGCACACGGACATTTCGCACAACGGACATTTCGCACACGGACATTTCGCACAAGGACATTTCGCACAACGGACATTTCGCACACGGACATTTCGCACACAGACTTTTCGCACACGGACATTTCGAAAACGGACATTTCGTACAACGGACATTTCGCACAACGGATATTTCGCACACGGACATTTCGCACAAAGGACATTTCGCACAAAGGACTTTTCGCACACGGACGTTTCACACAAGGACTTTTTGCACACGGACATTTCGCACACGGACATTTCGCACAACGGTCATTTGGCACAAAGGATATTTCGCACAACGGACATTTCGCAAACGGACATTTCGCACACGGACATTTCGCTCAAAGGACATTTCGCACAACGGACATTTCGCACACGGACTTTTCGCACACGGACATTTCGCACAAAGGACATTTCGCACAACGGACATTTCGCACACGGACTTTTCGCACAAACTCTCAAAACGTACATTCTAACAAGGTGCTTTCGGGCACGTTGTTGAACAATTATTTATAGAATTCTTCAATACTCACTGACTATCTGCTGGTTTTAAAAAGCAGACATGACGCAGAATAAATAGAATTCCGCAGACGGCCCAAATAAATGAAATGGCATAGTTGTTTTTTTTATTAATTGATGTTGCTCTTGTGTTACCTTTGTTTTATTTATGTCGTTGTTACTAGGGTTGCCGCGAGACGTGTCTTGTATCGTCAATTGTCTCGTCTCGCGCGATTTTTGGCTGTCTCGTCTCGTCTCGCGGTTTTTGAAACAGCTATCTCGTGTCTCGTCTCGTCTCGCGACCCTCTGTCTCGTGTCTCGTCTCGTCTCGTTACCCTCTGTGTACGCTTGTCGAAGTTGTGTGAAATAAAATGAAGTGTGTTGCGTCAATTGCGTCATGCGTGAAAAAAACAATAAATGCAACAAACGGTAACAACGACATGAATAAAAGAAAGGTAACACAAGAACAAACCAGTTAATAAAAAACAACTACGACATTTCATTTATTTGGGCCGTCTGCGGAATTCTATTCTGCGTAATGTCTGCTTTTGAAAACCAGAAGATAGCCAGTGACTATTGATGAATTCTGTAAATAATTGTTCAACAACGTGTTCGAAAGCTTGTTAGAATGTAAACGTTTTGAAAGTTTGTGCGAACAGTCCGTGTGCGAAAAGTCCTTAGTGCGAAATGTCCGTGTGCGAAATGTCCGTTGTCCGAAATGTCCTTTGTGCAAAAAGTCCGTATGCGAAAAGTCCGTGTGCGACCTTTGTGCGAAATGTCCTTTGTGCGAAATGTCCGTGTGCGAAATGTCCGTGTCCGAAATGTCCGTGTGCGAAATGTCCTTTGTGCGAAATGTCCTTTGTGCGAAACGTCCGTGTGCGAAATGTCCGTGTGCGAAATGTCCGTTGTGCGAAATGTCCTTTGTGCGAAATGTCCGTGTGCAAAAAGTCCGTGTGCGAAAAGTCCGTTGTGCGAGATGTCCCTGTGTCAAATGTCCTTTGTGCGAAATGTCCTCTGTGCGAAATGTCCGTGTGCGAAATGTCCGTTGTGCGAAATGTCCGTGTGCGAAATGTCCGTTGTGCGAAATGTCCGTGTGCGAAATGTCCGTGTGCGAAATGTCCTTTGTGCGAAACGTCCGTGTGCGAAATGTCCGTGTGCGAAATGCCCGTTGTGCGAAATGTCCGTGTGCGAAATGTCCGTGTGCGAAACGTCCGTGTGCGAAATGTCCGTTGTGCGAAATGTCCGTTTACCAGTACAATGACATATCTTGCCCTGCCTGATTGATACTCTGTAAACGGTTTTCCAAAGCAACAGAAAATTGTGGTGCTGAAAACACCGCTGAGTAGAGATGTAAGGGTCAAAAAAAATTTTTTTTTAAATTTAAAAAAAAAGTAAAAAAAATGAGCATTTTTTTATTTTTTTTTATTAAAAATTTTTGAAATTTTTTCTTTAATGTGCCCTGAAAATGCCGTTTTTGGCATAATTTTTCGAAAGTTCAACAAAAATTTTCTTTGACTTTACCTTGTCACTTAGTCTTCAACGCTGCAGGTGGTATTCTGGATTGATTTATCGACTGTTTTCAGCCTTGGTGAGTGATGATCGACTCGCGCATTGAAGTACTTGAGCGTCGCAAAGGCTAGTTCAACAAATTCCGATGTCGCTAAGGTGAGATAGAAGCAGAGAACTCACATTTACGCATCGTTTTTCAGGATCTCGAAAGGTGGAAATTGCACTGTCTGCCACTGCAAGCGTAACTTCGTTGGTTGCTCGTTGCTGTTTCGCCTCGTGTCGTCAGCATGATCACACCGGTTTGTTGTGGAACTTGTTTCCATGTTATTTGAGGTGAATTGAGAGGCAAAACACGAGACGTGATGTCGTCGGTGGGAAAATGGGGTCGCCGAAACCACGTCTGAAATTTTCACCCTCCTCCCATATGAGTGGGGGTCATATGGTAAGTCGGTGGCTCCTCAGATGGTGATATTCGGACTCCCTGAAAAATTCTGAACAACTTTCATTTAAAAAAAATTAAAAATTTTTTTTTTTTAAAGAAAAAAAATAGAAAATTTTTTTTTTCTTGACATCTCTACCGCTGAGGCGCCACAGGTCTCCAAAAAAAGTTTTTTCATGAAACAAACAACGAAATAAACACAATCTCTAGTTTCACTTGTTCACGACGTGAATTCGGTACTTGCTGAAGCAAATCGTTGCTTATGTTGTGCAAAATCAAATAAAAATTCAGGAGGGAAAGAAAAGAAACGGTTGACTCCCACTTTTGTTTTTGTTTTCCGATTTTCTCAGGTCGCACCAGCTGAGCTTGAAGGTCTGCTTTTGAGTCACCGAGACGTGGCTGATGCAGCAGTGATTGGAGTGCCGTCAACAATCGAAGGCGAACTGCCGATGGCATTCGTTGTCGCGAAAAACAACCGCAAACTCACAGACAAGGAGATTCACGATTTCGTCAATGGTTTCGTTAAAAAAATTTGCTGTTGTAACTTTTCCACAAATCTCACACATCGAATCAATCCGAACTTGCAGAAAGAAAACGTAATGTGGCTCCCAATGTGGTTGTGTGTTCTTTCGTGTGACTTTTTGGTGCTTTCTTCAGGTCACGTGTCTCATTACAAACGTCTACGAGGCGGCATTCGATTTGTCAGTGCCATACCAAAATCGCCTTCGGGCAAGATACTGCGCAGGGTGCTGCGGCAGACGCTGACGCAAGAAAACAAACAAGGAGCATCAAAACTGTGATTCGCCGGGTGCGGGTCTCGGGTGCGGCAGAGCTTCACAAGCACTGGTTCCACTGGTCCCCAGAACTGGTGAAATTTTGCACGCAATTCCGCACCACACAATTTTTGGGCACAGAACTGACATACCAAAAGAGATAAAAAATTCATTTTATGGTGATTTTGTGATCTTGTTTGATGATAATGTAGTAATCATTGTTTTCCTCGTTTCACTCTGAAAAAGACTTTTTATTTAACTGTTACCAGGACTCCAAAGTTTTGTACAAATTTCGTTCCCAGTCCCCTTATTTTTGCCTCTGCCCAGTTTACCGGAACCATGGCTTATTTTACCCCCGTGAAGGTCTGGGTGTTGGAACACGGGGTAACATACAGGGTGAGCCAAAAAAAGTTCCAACTTTCACTGGCTTATGCTGAGATTATCAGAAGATATACCAATTTCCAAATCTTAAGTCATAAGTCTCGTTTGAATTTTGAGTGAAAGCGTTTTGAAGTTGGAACTTTTTTGGGCTCACCCTGTATTTTGTTTGAAGACTACACTATTGTTTCAGGACGTGACTTGACTTTACACCATAAACTGTCCTGTGTGTTGAAAACACCATGTGTTGTAGACATTGTGCTGTTTGTTGTTCTGTGTTTGTGCCCATGACCTCGAGCACCAGCGCAGCAGACACTTATTATTGATTTGTAACTACGTTAACGATAAAAACCTATGCGTAATTTTCTATGACATCTTGTCTTATATTCTTTTAGTTGCCTTATGACACTGATTGCAATTACTTTGCAAAAATATTTCTGCAAAATTAGTTTCAAAAGTAACTGACCATTTTCTGACCATGCCCATGAAATCGCCGTACCCTGACTTGCAACTGCCGGATGTGACGTTAGCCGAATTTACTCTCAGAGCGACTCGACAGCACGCACGCAGGTCACCGCACAAAGTTGCTCTGGTATTGTTCGCAAAAGTTTTTTGCTTTTACTTTGCTTTTTGAGTTTATTGCTCAGTTTGCTCTTTCATAATGTGACAATTGAAAGGGAGACCGAAATGCAAAATTTAAGTCTTTGTTTGAATGAATTTTAGCTGCTTGTCGCAAAACGGAATTGTAAAAGAAATTGTGGTAGATGAGGGAAAAGTGAAACGGTGGCTTTTATTGAATTGGCTGGATGACGCCTAGCGGTCTAAATTCAGATTGACCCGTCGCGGGAAGCCGTCGCACTCAGCTATGGACAAATCGTGGTTGGCACACGCGCGCTGGCGCGTCAACTGCGTCACTTGCCTGGATTTCGGTAACTTTCGGTTGCTTTTCGCTTGCTCCTCCGTGGGCAATTTTTGTCGTTTGTTTGTGCAATATGTATTTTTCTTGCTTTGTTGCAGCACTGGCAAAGTGGCACTGATTGTCGCCGCGAATTGCCCCGAGTACTTTCTGGTGGCGCTTGGCTGTGCGGCGACGCAGTTGCTTCTGAGTACCGTCAATCCAGCCGCAACGACAGGTGCTCTGTTTTTATGTTATGAAAGTTTTCAACAAAAGTTTGGTGGAGTCCAGTGAACTTTTCTCAGTGAATTTTCAGAAGAGATCGAACGTCAACTTGGTGATAGCGAAGCCGAGTATCTGTTTGTGACTCGTGAGACTGCGCTTAGCACTGCTCGAGCTGCACAAAAGAGCCGGCAAAAAATGAAGGTTGGTGAGTGATGGATGTCGAGACGCCCATTGATCAGTTAAACTAAAAGGTTGAATAACCAATTTTGACATATTCAGTTTGCCTCATTCAGGCGCTGATTGTGATCGACTTGGACTACAGCCAGTCTGTTGATTCTGTGCACAACATTCGGTTGCTGAGTTTTCGCTCGCTCATCGGAAGCAGCCTGCAGGACTTTGCTGCGTTGCCTCCAGAGATGGCGTGCAGCTTGGTTGAGGACCTCAGTTTTTGTGACCACTACCCGACCAACCAAGTGGTGCACCTGCCTTACTCGAGCGGCACCACTGGCCTGCCGAAGGGCGTCATGCTGAGCAGTCGCAACGTGATTGCACAGACGCTCATGTGGAACGAGTAAGCGAAATCAATACCTATAATTTACAGAGTGCACATTGCTTGCACAATGTTCGTTCGTTCAGCAGTCAGTCACATTCAAACAAATCTTCTCAGTGAGTAAACACATCTTTTGCAGACAATCAAAGCGATTGATTTATCCGTTGATTACTCCTCCGATCACCGACCCCACCATGGAAACAGAAGTGATTTTTCTGCCGTTTTTCCACATCTATGGTTACGTTGCCGTTTACTGCTCGCTGTACGTCGGCACAACTGTGGTAGTCATGCGTCGATTCGAGCCCGTTGAATATTTCAGTCTGATTGAGAAACATCAGGTTAGCCTTTAACACAACGCGATTATGACAACGGTCACTTGTTAAATAACATTGACGCAATCAATCATGTTTATCGGCTCTCAAAAAGACGATCGTTTTGATTTTCAATGAACATTTTCTTTGTTTTACAGCCAAAGTTTCTCTTTCTTGTGCCTCCTGTTGTCATCCTGTTGACCAAGCACCCTCGTGTCGACGACTTCAACATCAGCTCAGTGCAGCTGGTGTTATGCGGTGCTGCGCCGTTGAAAGCTGAAAGCGAAATCGAGCTGCGCAACAAACACAAACACCTGAAGCACATTTCGCAAGGTGTTTTGTATTGTAACGTGTTTATCCAGATTTTTTGAATTATATGTGGAAATTTGTGAAAACAGGTTGGGGCATGACCGAGTTAACGGCAGCAGCCACGTTCGGTGGCCAGGGCCCGGCGGGACACGCGGGTGTGCTCTGTCCCAGCACTTACTGCAAGGTTGTTCAAACAAAACACGTTCATATAAACTATCTTCAGTATCAGATCAGTTTTTTTGCAGATTGTCGATCCAGAGAGCGGCCGGGAACTGCCACTCGGTCAATCGGGTGAAGTTTGCATTCGAAATCCATGCGTCATGGTTGGCTATTGGAAGGGGCCCACTGCCACGGCAGACATCATGGACCAAGAGGGATACTTGCACTCCGGTGAGCTTGAATTGCAAGTTCTAGTCTAGCTGATGAATTCCACTCCAGTCAGTTCCAATCTAGCATGTCGACGAGTTGCTCTAATTGATGTCTCTCTCTGGTGTTTTTAAGCAAGATCTAAAAACCATTTTCGTCAGGCGACATCGGTTACTGCGACGCTAATGGCTTCGTCTACATCGTGGATCGACTGAAAGAGCTGATCAAAGTAAAGGGTTTCCAGGTGTGTGGGCTTCCTTCGCGCTTGCAGAAACCCTCATCCAAACAATTTAGTCCGCCTGATGACCCCAACACCCCACCCAAAACACAAAAAAGACCGATTCAAAAACTAACTGTCATCTTAATTGTAGGTGCCACCTGCTGAACTGGAAGGCCTCCTTTTGAGCCACCCAGACGTGGCTGATGCAGCAGTGATTGGAGTGCAGTCCCAAATGGAGGGTGAATTGCCAATGGCATTCGTGGTTGCGAAAGAGAATCGTAAACTCACAGAGAAAGACATTCATAGTTTTATAAACGGTGAGCGCACTTGCTTTGTAAAATGCAATTCAGTTTTTGCCAGAATGAAGTTGACACATTTTTCGTTTTTGAAATTCTCCACTCCTCTCAACTTTTAGCGCTTTCAGGTCACGTGTCTCATTACAAACGGTTACGAGGCGGCATCAAATTTGTTAGTGCCATACCAAAATCGCCGTCAGGCAAAATACTGCGCAGATTACTGCGACAATCGCTCAGAGAAGAGCAGAGGAAAAAATCTAACCTGTGATCAGCTGACATTCTGTTCCCTGATTTCCAACATTATAATTTTAACAGCTTTGTGTTCACTGCTTTGTTCAACTTTTTCTGCAGTCTATGAGATTGAACTTTACTGTCGTCTTCAACTATACAGGGTGATCCAAAATCTGCACGATAACAATTGGTTCAAGCTCGCTAACATATGGATGGTTTGGGCCAGAAAATTAACCACAGATACCAGTGCTGCAGAGTTGTTGACACCGCATGGGCGCTGTGACCGAAAATCGAAACGCTCACAATGAGCAGTTCAAGCGTCTCTCACAAGACAGACACACTGATGGGGACGACAGTGGAAGATGAACTGGCCGAACTTTCGGACGAAAACCTGGATGATTATTACAATGTTTACCCGATATCATAAATTGAAAAATGTGTTTTTTTTATTTTTAAGAACATTGCTGATTTCGCGAGCTACAAATGATGGATTGTCATGAAATCTTAAAACAAAAAAAGAATTTCAGTTAAACCGGTTAACGAGCTAGAGCAGATTCTTATTGTGTAGTTTTTTAGATCACTCAGTACAAAAAAAACAGCTTTATCAAACATCTTAGACCAAATCCAAATCAGCGTTATCAACCATTTTGTGCCACTGCCGCTGGTCGATGCTGAACTTCTGGGTGGACAGAAGATGAACTGGTAAAGTGCTGGAACAAACAAACTAAACTTGTGAAATTATCTGCAAAACAGACGCCTAAATACAGTAATTTGGTTACCGCCTGAAAATGATTGAGAGACGTTGACAATTGAGGCGACGGCTTTGTGAAATGGTATTCCTTATCTCGTATTGGTGTGATTGTGCTCAGTAGCTTCTGAAATGAAGACAAAACAGTGTTGAATTGATTCGATCTCCAAATAGACGGGAAAAACGGCTCACCTTAACAGCGGAGTCGCCCCGTGCTGTGATCAATTTGTACACGGCCACCAACGGAATCAAAAGTGTCGATGAAAACGCAAGCAACATGCCGAGCCAATGCGCCAAATCCGGAATTGAGTACTCACCAATAGCCAGCCGCTGTGGCCCGAGGAAACCGACGGTGAAGTTGAACTGGTAAAATAATAATATTCTAAAACTTGCCCAATGAAGTCATGACAACAACAGGTTTGATTCTGACTAACGGCTATGAACACTGGTCCAATGACTGCCCAGCAGACGCGCCAGTAAACACCGGGCTCGGTGCCAATCATTTCCTGAATGTCTGCTTTAAATCGACGTAGACCTGCAACAAAATTCGAGCAATTTTTCATGCTTTTCAGAGAACTTGTTGCAGACGCACACACCGTAAATCCAAGAGACGACCACTGCCTCGAAGAACACGGCAATCACAATACCGTACTTGGCGCCGTAGTAGTTGAACCATTCTTCGTACAGGTACCCGCCCTGGAAAAATTTACAAAAAAAGGGCGATTAATCAAAAAATATGTTGATTTATGAAGCTATTGCTCAACAAGTTCTAGCAACCAAACTAAGTGTACCTTGGTGGACATTATGACGCCGACGGCTGCAAACGCGGAGAACAGCGATGCCGTAATGAGCGTTCGCTTGCGTTGCAGCCAGCTATACTCGTCTGTCACCGCCGTGATGATCGCTTCACAGCCGCCGAACTGAGCCGTAATGTTGGTAAAAAAATTTCAATCAACAAGAGATTTTTTCAAAAATCTTTTTATTTTAAAATTTAAAAAAAACCTTCTTACCGAGCTGTCAAGGCCGAGAGTGACGAGCATCAGAAAGAACAGTGCCGAAAAAATACGCCCTCCAGGCATGGTTGCCAACGCCTCCGGGTAAACAATGAACACCAGGCCGGCGCCTAGGATTTCAAGGAAATCGATTTGGCAAAACTTTGAACTTTATTGAAACAACAATGAAAACAGCGAACCTTCAGTGGATATCGCTTCAATATCGGTGCCCGAACGGCAGGACATGTAGCCAAGCACTGAGAAAATCACAAATCCGGCTACGAAACTTGTGCAACAGTTGATTGCGCTCGTCAACAGTGCATCGCTAAAAAAACTTGAGTCGATGAAATAAAAAAATAAAAATGTTCTCAAAACAGAATCGTCACCGATAAATGTTGTTATGGAACGGGTTGTAGCTGGCCAACGCCATCAGTACACCGAAGCCTGGTCCCAACGAGAAAAACACCTGCGTCGCAGCGTCGATCCAGATCTTAAAATATAATTTCTTCATTTTTAATTTTGTAAAGAATCTTTGTTGAATAATTTAATTGAAAACTTGAATATTCACGTCGCTGGTCAACAGCTTTGAGAAGTCCGGCCTGAGATAGTAAGCGATGCCTTGTGCAGCGCCGGGCAACGTCACACCACGAATCAGCAGCACCAACAGCGCAACGTACGGAAACAGCGCGGTGAACCAGACAATCTGAGCAACAGTTGGTAAACTGAATAGAATGGAAATATAAGTGGCGTTGCATGCATGCTATGTGCGTGTTGACTTCGCTGCTTGTTGACGTGCAGAAAGGGTTATGTGCGGAGTTTGGTTTGCACAGAAAGCCTGCATCACGTGACCACCAACCAATCAGCTGATTCCCTGCTGTTTCACTGCATGGTTGCTCACCTTGCCGGACATTTTGATGCCTTTCCACAATGAAAGAAAACAGATCAAGTAGACAACGAGCAGCGCGATCAAGTTTTTCCATTGTATCGGCCCGGGATGCTGCAAATTGTGGCCGATCACTTTCTCGTCGACGTCTGCACGGTGGAAGCCAAGGAAATGGCGACTGAAGAAATTCATAAAGCAAAACCAGTGGCATGTTATTCATTTGTTCAACAATATTGACTAAAATTTAGTTGCAAAAATCCTGCGAAAGAACATTGACAACAAACTTGAAATATTCTTCGGATGATGACGTAAAATTATGACATTCGCCGACCGAATTCAGGCGTTCTCGTGTCACCTTGCTCATGCATTCGTATTCTGGGTTGAGCATTGAGTTTTAAGGCTCATTTTGGGTTAATAATGTAGGCTAACCAGAGGGCTTTGTGTGTGTGGGGGAAGAGATGTCCGGACAGCAACTGTATTTTTCAAGGTTTCAAAGCAAACTGACCGCTGAGATTCATGCGTTTGTTCTCCAGCAACCATTGACTGGTGTCGTAGCAGCAACCTCCATTCCAAGTGTTGTTGCAACTGGACCACGGTAATTCACGGTTCGTGACCGACTCCCAGACAAACCTGCAGTGTGTGATTCAATGTTAGAAACTCTCAACATGCACTTCGACAAAAATCTGAGATTTTGACCGGCGCTTATCAAAGACGGCCGGTGGCATTTACAAAGTTGAAATGTCTGCCTTTTCACGCCTGAAACGCAGCGTAACTGGACAATGATGAGCTTAACCTGAGCGCCCAGCCAATTATGACATTGTAAAAGCAGCCAACGTAAAACGATGTCAACACCACGCAGAAACCGATGCCTGAAAAGACTACGCAGCTTTTCCACGACTTTTTGCTTTGTTTCCACCTTTTTCAAACAAATCAACTCCTCTCAACTGTTTTTCTACCTTTAAACAACGGGCAAACTTTTCCCCAGCACGAGATTGCGCCCTGACTGTAATACTGGCCTAGTGCCAGTTCCATATAGAACAGGGGCACGCCAGCTAAGACAACCAGCAGAATGTACGGAATCAAGAACACACCTGTATAACATTTCAAAAGTTTTTGTTGAAAAAATAGTGATGGCATTGAAAACAAGTTCGAAAAATGCTATAGTATAGCGTACGGGTCAGAATATGGTAACGACAAGAACTGCAATGTGGAAACATCCATATTCTTAATCAGCACCTCGAAAAACCTAAGAGTATCTGTTTTTTTGCCCGTTCGTGTGATTTTCAAGTGCGGGTACCGTGCGGGAATAATAGTACCGTTACGGGTCCGAATAGGGTAAAAACGGGAACTGCACATTTGAGACGAGTTTGATAGAACAGACTCCGCCTCCACAGTAACGCCTGCACAGAATGCATGCGCGTAACGTGATCACCAACCAATCAGCTGATTGATTGCCTATAATTTAGAGATCGACTGTACCTCCGCCATTTTTATAGCAGAGATATGGAAAGCGCCAAACATTGGCGAGGTCCACGGCGAATCCGACCACAGACAGCAGAAAGTCGAACTTTGACGTCCACATTTGCCGATCAGCTGGAAATGCAACTGCTGCAACTGTTGCTGGTGCATCATTTTCTTTGTTTTGGGGTTGTGTTTGCACCGGCGTTTGTTGCTCTGGAGGTTTTGGAAGTGTATAAAACGGGAATCTGACGAAAGCTTTCAAACAATTTTCTCACCAATCTCCAGCGGTTGCACTTTATTCATCTCGCAGACGAACAACGTTCTAGGCAATTCTGACCTGATAAAAATCAATATTCAAGTTTTTTATCAATTTTTTTGTTGATCATGGTAGTCAGTGATCACAGCTTGTTGATTCACAAACTGTTAGATTACTTTGTCATGAAAAATTCCAAACGAGAAATTTTCTTCACATAGTGCACTGGGAAAAACAGCTAAAATTAACAATTCAACAAGCGATAAAACTTTTGTCCAACAATGCGCCTAAAAAACAGCAAAAAACGTAAATATTTGGAAATTATACTATCATTTGATTTGACACACACCGTGCATAAACTGCAATTTTTTTCTAGTGCAAAACATATTATTTCTGAAATTCTGTACCGGTTTTCGAAAAATGTGCACCTTAAAAATTATCAAAGTTTAAACGTGCAAACACATACATTGTATAACTCGTTGTTGTTAAACTTGTTGTCGTGTAACCGCAATACCGCAACATATTGTTTGCTGTATATTTTGAGTTTGAAAAAAAATGCAAACCGTGGTCGTGCAACAGAACTCAATTTTTTATTCAAACTGTTTTTTGCTTGCGGCATTCGGCACGGTGGAACGTGTTTTTTTCATTTCTTCTGAACCAGGAACTGAAATAAAAACCAAAATAGAAAAAGCGTGTTGCGGCAGCACACTAACTCACTAGATAAACACACTTCTGCACGCATTCGGAATTCTTAAGATCCCAAAAAACACTTCCCTTTGTTTGTGGTGAACTTCTCATTGCCAAATTACACGTACAAATTGGTTTTTGTGGTGTGTCGTGCTGCTTATACGGCCGGAACGATCATGTTTTTACGACCCGGTGGCAAAGCGAACAAGCTTCTAAGAGCTGTTTCAAACTTTTATCTGAATATTCATCGGCGACGCCAGATCGTTCAGCTCTGACTGACAACAGCCTTTCCGGCAGCAGTGTGATCAATGAGTCATATGTGCCGTGCGCCCGAAACGCCCGGGAGTAACCCTACCACTAAACAATTCAGCTTTGCTTATAATGCTCCGTTATCCGCACGAAAACGGTACTTGGTCAACTTTGCCACTAGAAAGGGGCCGCATCTTTGCCACTGGTATATAACTGCTAATAATCGCAACTTTGCCACTACAGGGTGTTGAAATTTACAGCACTGAAATAAATTGTTTGTAAGAATAAATGAAGTGTCGAATTGGTAAACAGAACTAGGACGAAGGTCCCACTCCCACCTGCGCTGATTTCAGAGCTACTTAAAGCCGTGTGTTTCGGGTGTTTTTTCCTTGATAAAAGGCTTGCGAAGCCTTAGGTAACCTACAGAAGTCGGTTGCCAATACAAGTGAATTGTGCAATCAAAACAACGTCGCACAACTGAGCAATGAAGATGTTCAGTGGGTGTCCTAAGGCTTCGCGACCTTAATTGGAGTCATGTCGTGTAAGAACGTGTCAAGTCCATTTGCGTAAGCTTTTCTGATGTAAGTTTGCCTAACACTGACAGTGACTGCTCGTTACGATCAGTGAATCATTTGATTTGTTTGCTGCATAATATGACAACATCTGACTACAAGTAAATCGAATGAAAACAAATACAAAACCGTTTATTTCAGTGTTCTTTAATGCGGCTGTCAGAAATAGCAGAATTGCGTGAAAGCAACAAACACCCTGTAGTGGCAAAGTTGCGGCTGCATCTTATAACGTGCATTGTTTGTGGCAATGTTGCATACATGCAGACGCAATTACCAGCAGTTATACCAGTGGCAAAGATGCGGCCTTTTTTAGTGGCAAAGTTGACACACAATCCACGAAAACAGCTCATAAATAAAAACAAAACCAATGTTTGTGCACTGCAACAGAACAGCAAAGACGGGTGGGTCCACGTGCAACATCAACAGCTGTGTCTGTCGCTCCACACATCACGCCAGACGTTTTCGCTTTCGAGCTGAACCCTTGGCTTGTTTTACACAAACTCCCAGCCAGCCCACCAGGATGGTTCCAGAAACAACAAGTTGTTGTTGCAGCTTCCAAGGTGATCAACAAAAAACTCTCCCCATCGGACGCACGCACGGCACACCCACGAAAACAACAAGCAAACGCCCACGCACCCGCCGAGGCACAGGGTGTATTGTTCAGCAGTTACAAAAGTATTTTTATTCAATCTTCATCACCCATTGAATGGTCGACCCGTGGTCTTAATTTTAATTTTCGTTGATCATGAATTACAGCAACGGTTTTTGTGATTTGTTCAGGCGGTCCCACGTATTGTTTTTTCGTGTGAAAGAGGCGGAGTAATGTTGAATGATGTGTGGGAAAGCCGCACAGCTGAAAAGTTGTTTCGCGCCCGAACGCAGTTCGAATACAAAAGAAAATAAATTAATTTAGTGAGAAATGATTTTGATTAGTTTTTCCCCAATTTCTTGCACAAATCTGCTGTTAGAATACGTTAAGTTTTGCGGATTTCAAATTGCCGCGCAGCCATGAAACATTTTCTCTATCTGTGCGTGCATACGCGTCACGTTTAATAAGAGCGATAATACATACAGTATGGCCGAATAAATAATGCAATCCTTCAAGGCGGGATCAGTCGCAGACTAGGAGTTGTCTTTTCAAGAATGCCAAGGTTGTTCCCAATTGTTTGTGCAAAAGAGATAGAATGAACAGAATAGCACGAAGAATTAATGGTAGTATAAAAAACACGTCAAATTTGACACACGATCAGGTTTCTGAATGCCGTTTATCTTGCATTCAAATTTCGCGCGCTACTTGCACCTTGAAAAAAACTGCCATATTTACTCGGCCATTCCGTACACAACATTTAGAACAAGAAAAATTGTTGCACCGCTTCTCGCAACACCCTGTATAAGTGGGATTTTGTTGTTGACGCCTGTGATGCACAAGTTTTGGTGCGATTTTGCCAATTGCCAGCGTGCGCCTGTGGTTTACACAGCGAAGGCGCGGGTGCATCACACCGCTGCTATGAAGTGAACGGCTAACCGCGATTGCCATTTGTATCTATCTGCTGATCAAAAAGAGGAATGCTTCTACTTCTGTACTTCATTTTAGCTTGGTTCAGACAAAAAAATAAAATAGATGGGGTTGTCGATTTAATGGGAGTGAACGCGGAATTTTGGTTCACGAGCATTCCCGACTTCTCTGTGTTTCTGCTTTCTGCTATTCGTGTTTTCAAAGAAATTTTTTAGCAAAAAACGTATGAAATGTGCCGCATGTCAGTTTTATGCAATTTCAGCGGCGCCTCTGGTATTTTTTAATTCTTAGAGTTACCGTAAAGTCTTGCTTAAGAAAGAGTCCTAATATAGCGAGCAAATGAAACCTTTGAGAAATAGTGAAATTTCTATGGACAGTCTCGAAAACGAGGGGGAGGGAACTCTTTGGAAATAAAGATTTGGAACGGATTTAGTAGATAAACTGTTCGTTTTCAGCAAAAATTTGTGTTATCTGCTAAGATCTTGGCAAGGTCGAACCTTCAGCTTGAAATTTACTGTTTAAGTCTGTATGTAAAAATTATGCCAAAAATTGAATTTTCAGAACAAAGTAGGAAAATTTTTACAATTTTTTTCAAGTTTGAAAAAAACATCCGGATTTAAAAAACGAAAAATAAATTCAAACCCCTAACCCTAGGTAGGCCTCATGTACAAGACTACGGTAAATGTGATATTCAAACTTCCATTTCACAAAACTTGACCATCTGTTTGCGGTGAACACGCGCAACTTGTTATTCTACGTTTAGCGTTGCTCTTTTACACCACATGGTCTCACGGTTGAGCGTCTCAGATGTTTTGTTTTTAAAGCTTGGAAGCTCCTGCGACATTTCCATCAAAATCTGTGAAAGTTGATACTTAGACATGTGGTATGTACATTCTTTTCAGACATCCTCATATTGCGCGGTTCATAATTTCGGCTTTTCAAAGCAGAAATAATAACTAGAAAAGCAAAGATAATCATTTGTTTTGCATTAAAAAACAACAAATTAGCCCGTTTTCCCGGCATGGCTCTCCGCACTGGCGCTGGTGGGCTTGGCTCTGCAGTTCATGCAAAGGTAAAAGTAGATTTTTTAAGAAACTAGAAAAGTATGTACGATATAAAAAGTTCTTTGCCAATGTGCCAACAGAAACTACATTTTTCTCCAGCAAATGGGCAAATTTGACGAAGAGTTGGCAGCGAATTGTCTCGAATGGATTAATGAAGTGTCCGGCGAAAACATCAACACAAGCGGTTCACGGGACAACTTTCTGAAACTGCTAAAAGACGGCACATTACTCTGCAAGTTTGTCACTGAAGTTAAAATCGGAATTTACACGTTGAATTTTGAACATGCATTTAAAAAAACACTAAGTTTCTGTAATTTCTTTGCAAAACCTCTAAAGGGAGTTTTAGCAATTAGTTTTTTGTGCGTATGCACGGGCACGACACTTAAAAAATGGCCACGCGATTTAGAAATCGTGTTATCTTCTGCATTGCGGACCCAATTAGTTCGCGCACAGCATTTAGAACGACGTTTGTGCGTGCGAACAAAAAACTAAATGGTGTTTCCGCCTTTTAAGGGTTGAGTGCCGCTTGGTTGCCATCTTCTACATTTCTCTTTTTTTCAGATTTGCAAACGGTCTCGAAAATGGTGCAGTGAAAAAGATCCAGAAACCAATCTCGAATTTTGCATGCATGGAGAACATCAATGCATTCGTTGAAGCTGCGAAGAAGCTAGGCGTGCCCGTGGAGGAGACGTTTCAGTCGGTTGATCTTTTCGAAAACCGTGACCTGTACTCGGTGATCATGTGTCTGTTGTCGCTCGGTCGTCACGTACGATTGCTAGTTCTCCTTTTTTTCAAATTTTGCAAATTGTGCACATTCATGTATGTCAAACAATATTTCATATCGTGTTTCTTTTTTCAGTGCAAAGCGGCTGGCAAGCCAGCACCGAAGGGCATCTGAGACGAACGAACGGATGATTTGATTAAAAACAAATTTGGTGATATAAACTTTTGAATTGATTTTGTTGATCGAACGTTGAACGAAATCGCTTATTTCTTTTTAAACTTTGAAATGGACAAGACAAATTGCTAATTATGGGTGCTTCTTTCATTTAATCGTTGTTGTGCTATGATTTCATTGTTGGGGGAGTGGTCGGTCACTGCCAGCAGTTCGACGCTGTGGAGGTAGAAGCGGCAGGTTTGCTCGATACTCAAACGCCAATTTTAGACGACCGTTCTTGCGCTGCAGCGTTGCTTGAATTTTGCTTTTGCATTTATCCGTCATGTCTCTTCAATATTTATTTTAAGAATCTTATTTTTTGTCGATTAATTTATTTCTGCAGGCGGATTGACGTTGTTTTTTAAAGTTGATAACATCAGATATCAAGTGACACGCCGTTCACGAAATAAAAACTTAATAGCAGTTTATATTCACTGCCAACGCCTAGTATAATTACCTATGTGTATTCATTTCATCTGAGTTTTTTGAAACGGACGTTGATGATAACTGCTGGTAATAAAAACAAAAATCTTTTTGCGTCAAAATTGCTAATTTTTAATATTACACCGTAAAAAATAAACTAAACGTGTAAGCCAAAAAACTTATATAAAAAACTCCTAAAGTGTTCAGTGTTTCAATTTTTAAGCCAGTGAGAGCATTTTGAAGTTGGAACCTTCTTTGGTTCACCTTGTGTTGAGGGATTAGTGGCATAATTATAATTCGATAATTACGGAAGATATCTTTACCACTGAGGCTGTTCATATAAAACGAGCTTTATCCAAGCAGAGCGATTCATTTCTGACACTTCCAATAGCGTTTTTTACTCCAACCACATCCACTACTGACACTGCAGGAGCCGGTGAAAATCATCCAATCGAAATCTGAGCGCGCTGCCTTCGCCAGACATTCAAGAAATCATCATGTATGCGCTTGTGGCTATTGACGTATCATCTTCGCTTCCGCTGATCTTTCTCGTTGCTGTTGTTGGTGTGATGCTTCCGATTTCGCTCACCACAGGTTCGCTTTTACGTTTACCGCTACGCAAAACCAGTGCCAAGTTCCCTTGAAGGAACGAAATACGCGGTTGACAAGTCCGTATGTATCCAAATACCAAGGGCAACGAATAAGACACTCGCGCGTATGCTTCCCAGAAAAACTACACATCGACGGCTTCCTCCGACTTATCCATGTAGCGAACGCGAGCATTTTCATGTGTTTTACGAACTGGTTACTCCTAACCACTTGCTGTGCAGAACAGAATTCCAAAAATCCATCGCAGTCTTGCAAAGTACACACACTTTTTTTATTTAAATGGCGCTTTTTAAACGTTCATTCAAAGTTTCCCAAATACAGTCTTAGCGACCACAAAAATAGATTTCTCATCACAGCCGGATGCTGCGGAAAAAAGAAGAAGAAGGACAAGGGCGCACCTCAGCCGCCCGCAGCTGCCCCGCCAACTGGAGCGCCACAGCAGAAGAAGCCGGGCGATACTTTGTCGGGCGAAATGAAGACCGCCGTCAGTGATCGCGAGACGAGCAAGAAGGAGCAAGCATCGAACAAGGAGGAGGAGACGCAGCTGCCGACGGAGGAGAAAGCACCGAAAAGCGACCGATCGGTCAAATCGGTTTGTGGGGGGGGGGGGGTGTTCGGCCACTCACTTCGCCCAAGACGTTAAGAAAACGTGGCAACTAAAGCTGCAAAAGTAGAAGAGTTGACCTTCGGCACAACTGTACCTGCAACTTTAGTTTCTTGCATGACGCGGGAATTTAAAATTAGTGAAGTGATACGACTCCCTCAAATAAGGCCGGGTCTCTTAGGCTGTTTTGAATGGCCACATAATGATTGAAACTAGTTTTCCTTTCTACATCTTCAAACGCATTGAGTCGCAGAACCTAAAAAATTGACAATATAAAACGAATGCAATTTGTGCTCTGGCATTTGCAACCTAGAAAACGCTGATGGATTATGTTGAGTTGAGCAATCAGTGGGCCCGATGCAAAAGCAGCACACCAGCTGATTAATTTTTTTTGATAGCTGTTTTCAGTGGTTGAATGGAAACCATAAGTTTTTCTAATTTTTCGTTCACACTTTTACCGCAGGCCAAATCAAAAAGTCAGAAAAGCCAAAAAAGTCAAAAAAGCCAGAAGAGCCAAAAAAGCCAAAAGAGCCAGAAGAGTCAGAAAAGTGAAAAGAACGGTACCGCCGATCCGGCCGATCAAAACGAGGATGAGGGCGACAAATAAAGTGACGATTAAAACATTTAAAAATCCAAAAAAACTGATACATTCTGAGTTCTTGTCTCTCCAATTCTTAACATTTAGACTAAAAAGAATCGACTCGTTTCAGCTTTCAATCCGTGACCTTAATTCTCTTGCTCTGTCTAATTGTTGTTTTTGTGCGTGATCGACATAAATCATTGGTGCATGACATTGACATAAAAAGCTCATTAAACATGATAATTTGACATTCTTCATTGTCATTTCAAAGCATTTGTAGCGACATTTAGCTTTTTGCCTAAAAAATTTCAGCGAAACATAATCATGGGTGGGGGTTGGTATCTGGATGTCGGTATCGGATATGGATATCGGATCATAATTAGGGTTGTTAAAAACAAAAATCGCCATTTTTGTTTTGTTTAAATTTTTTTTAAATTTTTAAAAATCAAAGTTGTGTATGTGTTAAATTAACCAGGGAGTTCGAAGAACCACATTTGTGCAAGCGCCTTCCGAATGACTCCCGTATGGCGGAACTTTCCAGATTTTGTTTGGGTGACCTCATTTATCTCTTTTCCAAACCTTTACCATGCCTCTTGTGTTTTGACCACCAAAATGTCACTAATTGTCTCCAGCCCAAGTAAAAACACACATACCGGCTTGAAATTCGATTAATTCTGATGATGTCGCGACGACAGGACACGAAACAGCAACCAGACAACGTAACGCTTGCAAACGGAGCAGCTCGGACGCTCAGAATTCAGATTGCGAGGCGAATCGTCATCTTATCTGCATCGGAAATGGTAAGCCAACCTTTGGGACGCTCAAAAACGTCATCGCAGTTGTCGAAGCCTAAAATCAGTCGGTAAAACGGTCCAAAATCGACTGCTGACGGTTTTACGAGGTAATATCAAAGAAAATTTTTGTTGAACTTTCGAAAAATTGTGCCAAATTTGAGGTTTTCAGAGCATATTAGAAGAAATTTTTTTCGAATTAAACAAAATCGGCATTTTTGTTTTTTTTTAATCACGGATCATGAGCAATGAGCAAGCAATGCGGATGCGGGGCAGGCGCATATCATAATGAAGCGTTGCGTTAACAACCCTAATCATGATACCAATGGTATCTGGACTAGGGTTAGGGGAAAAAAAATCCGGATTTTTTTTTAAATTAAAAAAAAAATTTAAAAAAAAAAATTTTTTTTTACAAGTTAGGTTTATTCGAAGCGTCTCGTCGAGCTGAGTTCATCCAGACTATTTTCAGAACGATCCGGAAAACTATAAGAGCGAAAATCGTGTTTTATTGAAATTATGTCCATTTCATAGAGGGAAAGTTGCATTTTCAACAGTAAAACAGGACAATTTTCGACGTGTACTTGAATATTGAACCGTTCTTAGTTGTTCCTCTTTAGAAAATTACCAAAATTTGACTGTGTTCAAAAATTCCTGTTTGCTGTAGCTAAGTCGGCAACCCCTGTCGACCCGGTCGCCCCCCCCCAAGACACTTACTTTCAGGTTCAACCAGCTATGCTATCTGCCACATGGCGAGAGCCCACTCTTCAAATCATCGTATCGAAAACACGTACCATGATTTCGCGATCACGTTGCGGCAACTGACAGACGCAAGTTTAACACGTTAGTTTAGCTCAGCACGCAAGTTTTAACATGTGGCCATGTTATCGGGTATCTGAAAAACGGTCGTGTGATGTGGTATTAACCAACATCTCCGCTCCAATTGTTTAACAATATATCGCACAACTCCATTGTAGACCTATAACATACGCCAATCAACAAAATATCATGTTCATCTCATGGCCTACCGACTGAAAAAACATGTTCTAAGTTGCAAGAAAACGATTTCTGAAACGATATTTCAATTCAGTTAAGTCATTTCAACGCTAAAAATTGACTCTAGAAGTCATCCAAATCGAAAAACATGGAGTACGTCGGTCAAAATGACCAAATAATGACATGTACCTAAGCACACAAAGAAGTTGGGAAGAAAATTTGGTTTGAACTTTCAAAAAATTATGCCATAAATCGAATTTTCAGAGCAAAGTAGAAGAAAAATTTTTCAAATTTTTTTTTTAAGTTTGAAAAAAAAATCCAAATTAAAAAAAAAAAAAAACGAAAAAAAAAATTAAAAAAAAAATTTTTTTTCAAAGCCCCTAACCCTAATCTGGACTTTGCTCGTCGATCTTTAACCTGAAAGTAGAAATTGTCAAAAAATTCTGCCAAAAACAAAGTCCACACGAAACTGGAAATGTGGAAAGTGTCTTTAGCGCATTTTCAGATGAAAGTACAATTTCGATGGAAAAAATTCGTTTTTTAATAAATGAAATCCTTTAATGAAACTAAGAAATTTTAAATTAAAAAATCCCGTTTTAAATTTTTTTATGTTTAAAAAAAATTTCGAACACTAAGACGACACGACGATGACGACGACGACGACGACACCTGAAAAAAAATCTCGAAAATTTGCTTTCGCCTTTAGTCTCCTGACGGTAATTGCTAAAAACACCGCAGTGGGGAAAACACCGCACCGATGAAAACACCGCACCGTGTGATTTATGGAACGGGTTGGTCGGCATGAATATAGGGTGTGGTACCAACAGATTTTATGCCGTTAATAAAGTTTTTTTTTGTTTTTCGTGGTTATCTTGTGATGTTTGCTGATTAACGAATGATTAACAGTGACCATTCTTCTGATAACGTAACACATAACGTCGCCCAGATCACGATTTCTTCGGCCGATTTCGACGATCGATGGCTCAATCAACTCAGCAGAGCATCCGGAACACGATGATGTGTCGATTGTGGTTGGTCTTGGTTTTATTTAACATTGCTCGTTCTGCAATAAAAAATTGCTGGACCGGCCGCAAATGAGTTTGCATCGTATTCCGAACGTCCCGAGCTTCCGATTAAGACGCTGATCGGCCGATTCGGCCGGCGGAATCGCCGGCCAGGTCAATTTGAAAATTTGACACTTTTGCCTATCTTCATTCTTCACTGTGTAAATGGTTGAAATTTTCAAATCGACCTGGCCGGCGATTCCGTCGGTCAAATCGGCTCATCAAGACATCAATAAACTCAGCGGAGTACCCGGAAGACGATGATGCCTCGTTTGTGGTTTTCACGGTTTTCTGAAAATCGAAAAAAATCCAAATCACAATAAATTGGTGTTTTGTGTTTTTTCGTAAATTTTTTATTGCAGAACGAGCAATGTTAAATAAAAACAAAACCAACCACAATCGACACATCATCGTGTTCCGGATGCTCTGCTGAGTTGATTGAGCCATCGATCGTCGAAATCGGCCGAGGAAATCGTGATCTGGGCGACGTTATGTGTTACGTTATCAGAAGAATGGTCACTGTTAATCATTCGTTAATCAGCAAACATCACAAGATAATCACGAAAAACAAAAAAAACTTTATTAACGGCAGAAAATCTGTTGGTACCACACCCTATATTCATGCGGACCCAACCCGTTCCATAAATCACACCGTGCGGTGTTTTCATCGGTGCGGTGAAACACCGCTGCGGTGTTTTTATACAGAACTCCCTGATTGAGTCGGCCGCACAACTTTTATTTTTTTCATTTTTTTTAAACAAAAATGACTATTTTTTTGTTTTCAGCAACCCTGGTGAGTGAGTGAGTGAGTGGTGACGGGACGGGACGGAGCGCAACAGAAGAATGTCCACTCGATCCTCATCGCCGTCGTTGGATATTTTCGCATACATACGCGGTACGGCACGTGCACAGTATTCATGTATTTTTTGATTTCTTCAGTCTTCAATTTCATTTTTCTCCACACAAGATCTTCAACATTTTTGTGGCCATCATCATCGAGCAAAAAAACTTGGGTGGGGCCAGTTTTATAATACTCAATAGTATTCGTCGTCAGTACCGAAGGCGAAAGCAAATTTTCGAGGGGTGGTGTGTCGTCAGTCGTCACGTGGGGGGTGCGTGCCGAAAATTTTTCAGTGGCGGGGTGTCAGTCATGGACTCATGGTACAGTCACACTCACACCCCCAGGCGTGGGCCATGAGGGGTGCACTATTGTAGAAAAATTTCTGGGGGGTGCACACCCCCACCCCACCCATGAGATTTTTTCGCTTATATTTTGAAGGAAAAACGCTAAATTTTGCTGCAAAATCTTTGAAATTACAATGAAGAATGTCAAGTTATCATATATTTAGCTCATATTATGGACTTTAAAGACAAAAAATCATGATTTTTGGGCGGTCCGAGAAAATTTTTGGGGGTGTCACTGTTACTTAAGGCGGAAACACCATTTAGTTTTTCGGCCGTACGCACAAACGTCGTTCTAAATCCCGTGCGCAAACTAATCGTGTCCGTAATGCATTAAGATAGCACACACGACACGATTTCTAAATCGCGTGGCCATTTTTTACGTGTCGTGTCCGTGCGTACGCACAAAAAACTATGTAATTGCTAAACGCGCCTTTAGGTGTTAGGTCCATGTAGGGGGGGGGGGGGGGTGGGTGGGTGTCTAGTAAATTTCGAGGGGGGGGGGGATGTGGATGGTCCAATGTCAGGTTTTGGGGGGGTGGGTGTCACGTGACCCCCCCACCCCCCACGCCGAGGTCTCGGGTGCTCTGGGGGGGGTGTACCCCCCACCCCCCTCGTCTTCGGTACTGTTCGTCGTGTCGCCTCGGTGGTTACCACGCCCGCCTTCAATCCAGAATGTGGCGGGTTTGATCCCCCACGGAGGATGACATACTTGTTCCATAGTTGTTCCAGAGCCGGGGGGTTTTGGGGGGGGGGGGGCGATATAGATAGCTGGAGCAAATTTTCCAGATAGATAGCTGTGCGGGGGGGGCATGTGACTTTGGGGGTCAAATTTTTGAAATTAGATAGATAGCTAAAACGCTAAAAAGCTATAAAACAGCTAAATAATGCTTAAAACATGCTAAAATCAAGTATAAACGCGTATTTTAACCAAAATTAGCAAAATTTTCAAGAATTTCGAGCAAAAATGGACAATTTTGGTCAAAATTGTCTCATTTTATGTCTTCGAAGACAAAATTTTTTAGATGGATAGCTGGCTGAAAAAGTTTATGGACAGATAATAGCTGAGCCGAAAAACCTCTTTGATAGAGATAGATTCGAAAATGCCCCCAGGCCCCAGCCCCCCCCCCCTATTGAAGGAGAGTGTAACAGCTGGATGTAGTTGTCCTTGTATGAAAAGGAGAACAACTATGGCTTGTTCTGTTCTAGGGGGGCTGGCCCACCACCAAAAAAAATTTTCGAATCTATCTCTATCAGACAGGTTTTTTCGGCTCAGCTATTATCTATCTAAAAAAATTCTCAGTCAGCTATCTATCCATAAATTTTCATCTTCGAAGTCATAAAATGAGTCAATTTTTGCCCAAAATTGACTATTTTTGCTTGTATTTCTTGAAAATTTCGCTAATATTAGGTAAAATAGGCGTTTATACTTGATTTTTAGTGTGTTTTAAGCATTATTTTGCTGCTGATGCTGCTAACCACCGCTAAGTTAACGGTCCAGTTAGGAGTTGGCTACTCGGCTTTATAAAACTTTATGGGGCTTCATGAAAATTTATTGAGTACTACTGAGTTTTATAAAACTGGTCTTTGGCCCGTGGGCCTGATCCATCTGTTTTCTGTTTTTGTTCATGTTTTTAAAAGCCAACACGGCATGCAGGCAACTCCAAAACGATTCTCGGCGCAAAGTTTTGGGACACTCGTCACATTTGCCGCGTCGATTACGGCTCAAAGCCAGAGCGATTGGACACGAGAATATGCGTCAGTTCTTTTGATTTTTTGACATTTTTTCTTTTGCTTCATTTTTGTGACGGTAGCGATTCACAGCTGTTTTGAAATACTGTTCTGATTTTTTGTGTTCACCTTCAGGTTATTTCAAAATTTCGACTGTTCTTCTTGTCCGGAAAATCCGCGAACAAACTACAGGTAAACTGTTGCTCAGATGGCTTTCGAAAAGAATCTACGGTCAGTCACAAACATGCACGCGCGCGAATGTGCTTGTTTGTTTGTATGTAACATTGTAACGTAACTGCTAATATAAATTGTTTCTCAGCTTCATAACTGTAATCTCCATTTTACAGGTGGATACGTCTTATCACATTTTGGCACTGAAGTCAATAGAGATCGAAAATGATACGCTGGTTCGTGTGAATCTGTCCTCACTTTTATGTTGTTTATCGCGTTCAGTATATCGTCATTGCGCCCAGCCGAACCTTCACTTAGTTACTACGCAATTCGTGATTTCAGGTGAAAATAATAGCCGACGACAGCAAACGCTTCTACGTGCGCACGGTTGGCGAGGCACCGCAGAAAGTTAGCGCACGGGAGCTGGCCATTGAACTGCTCAAGTCGCTCAAGCATTACTTCCCCGGCTGCAACGATGTGCTCAGGTGCTGCGACTGTTTGCTTTCGCAGTTTTCACTTTGCTTAGTTGATCGTCTCACCTATCGAATTGCACACAGCAGGTTCGTTCTAAATCTTTCGCCGACCGATCTGTACGCCGAGTTTCCACAGCTGCCGCACAGCCGTCCCATTCTGCCGTGTGATAATTTTCGACGGAGTTACGCTGCGATGTGCGATTACTATCGACTGGCCCTGAGGGACGAAGTTGTCTGGGTACGTCACTTTTGTATTGTGGTTGTAACTGTTACTGAGCAGTTTGTTCGTACGTACGAACGCGGCCCAAGAGATCGCGGCCTGAAAGAGCGCGGCGTGGGCAATCGCGGCCCGGACGATCGCGGCTTGGACAATCGCGACCAGGCCGCGGTATTCCGGCCGCGATAGTACATTTGCCGTTTGTTCTGCTCAAGATTTGTAAACAGCTCCATGTGAATGGTTTTTTGTGGTATCGACGTGTCGTTGTTTTTTGGTGCAGGACATGGAGAAGATCTACGCGACGCACACGGCGACCACACTGCGCTTGGAAGACTTCACTCATTTGTATTCAAAGTAAATTCAAATTCATTTAAAAGTTGCTAGTGCATTATTGTCATGATCGCTGATTTATGTGGCATTTCTATTTTTCAGAGACCTGGTGCCTATTGTCGCCGTGCTGCAGTTCAGTACTTGGTTTACGGGTTTGATCATTGAAAACGTGCGATTAGTAAGTGTGCTGATCTACTTGGTTTACGGGTTTGATCATTGAAAACGTGCGATTAGTAAGTGTGCTGATCTACTGGTTGTAATGGGTCGTTGAACAGGTAACAACAGTTTCAGTTGTAGTTGTTCATCAAGAAATTGTTCAGGGTCCCGAATTGATTGAAGTAATTGCCGCTGTGATACGTCGAAGTCAACGGCTAACCACGCTGGTGCTCAGGAATTGCGGACTCACAAAGTACGGCGATTTTTTTTCCAAATCCGTATCATTCGTCAAAGGAAGAATCAATGCGGTGGCGTCAACCGAAATCTGGAAGTTTGGTGTTCAAATGATTGCAGGGATTTTGTGAGCGCTTTCTGCGCGGCGCTTGACGTCAATCAAACGATTCCCCTCGAGACGCTCGATCTGTCTCGAAACGCCTTTGACGATCACAAAGGTGAAACATTGACTTTTTAATACTTTTGAGTCGTGCACAGATTAGACACGATGAGCATGGCGCACCTGAGCGCAGCACTGTCATTCGTTACGACAGTCCCTCTGGCTGGCTAATATATGCAGGGTCGGCCAAAAAAGCTACCGGATTTCAAATTGATCTGTCTCGCGTATGGTTGGAGGTATAAGGCTGAAATTTGGAAGCATTGCAGAACTAATTAAAAAAACATATAAATGGAAATAATATTATAATTTTTTTGAAAATGTAAAAAAAGTCCTGTAAAAATTTCTAAATATCCGAGTTATACCTCGTACCAGACGCGAGATAAAGCAACAGCAATAGCAGTAGCATCCGGTAGTTTTTTGGCCCACCCTGTACAACTAGCTGATTGGTTGGTTGCACACAGTACACGTGCAGTTGATGCATACATGCATTGTTGGTGTGGCGGAGTTTGCCTGCACAGAATGCTTGTATTAACGTGTGTGCAACCAACCAATCAGCTAGTTGTATTATTCAGATGGACTGTATTGTCTTTCTTATTGAACGTGTAGTACGTAATATGTATTTGCACATACAGATGGGAAAATGTTTAGCATTATCAGAAAATGGGAAAAATTTGGCACGGCAGTTTGAACTCATCAAAACGGAACGTAATCTGACTAACCCGACGCAAGCGTGGGGGATAAAAACTTGTTCGTCATTTCAGTGATGGTGCAGTTTGGCAACAGTATCAGTCGGCTAACGTGTGCGAAATTGAGCGAAGTCTCTTTAAACGAATGCCAGTTGAACTACAAAGCAGCCAACGGCGTTGCAAACGGCCTCTTTCGCAGCCAACTCGGCTCCTCAACCCTGCGGAAGTTCCGTTTAGCCGGTAACACGTTGCGCGAGGATTGCAATGTGAGACAATTTTATTTTTAGGGTTTTTTTTCTTTTCCGAGTACATTTCAGTGTGTTTCGTTGTTTGCACAACCTCAACGAACATGGTCTTCTAAACGAGTTCATCTTTTTCCATCCACAGGACATTCACAATTTATTATCCCACTGTACGTGCCTTGAACATTTGGACTTGAACAACACGTCGTTGCCGCTTGAAAAGGTTGCTCTGGTGATTTCTTCGTTTTAAAAAAGTTTTAAATGTTTGTGTTGCCATTACGTCGGTTTCCAAGACCTTCAGTTTCACAACAACTTCGTTCGTTTGCAGATCTGGTCCGCTCTCAAGTACGGCGGTCTCCGCCTGCGCAGCCTCTCGCTGTCTGGCTGTTCGTTCTACGTGAAAAAGCCGAAGGACGCGTCCGCGGCGCCGCCGGCCTTGAAGGACTTCTTTGCGAGCGCAGTCGGCCTCAAGCTCGTCAACCTGTCGGAGTGCACCATGACCACTGAATGTCTCAAGTGTGTGCCGGTCATTGAAGAGCTATTGTTGAGCGTGCAATGTTTGAAGTTGCATTGGAACGTCTTGAATGTGTTATGTTGAGCGTGCAGAGTCACGGTTGCTGAATTTCGCGCGGTTTAAACAGTCTTATTGAAGTTTAGTGCAAAATGAATGGATAAGTGGATATGTGTTTGTTGGGGGTGCCGGTGTGCCTCATCTTTCACACATTCCGTGCGATTCGTGCACGCCGTTTTCGTGCGGTTCACATTGAATATCGGTGTCAAAGCGCTTTATGAACGCGAGTTCACTGCCGCAGAGCGATTCTGCTTGGTCTCGCGTGCAACCAGGACGTGTCGCACGTGCACCTCGACCTCAGCCGTCTCAACATCGACAGTCGCACGGCATCCGTCTCGATGGCGAACGTGCTCGAGAGCGCACTGCCTCAGATTCGCAGCGTCACGTCGCTGGCGCTCAGAGACAACAGTCGGTGGTGGATTGTGGCTGTGTTTGTTTGCTTGTTTTCTGTTCGTGCTCGTCGTACAGTCCCGGTTCTCTCGATTCACCTTCAACAACAACCCGTGTTTTTTTCAGTTTTTTTAGTAAAAATACTCGTTGGATTGTATTTTGCAACGATGAGCGCCAATTAATTCACCGTCACTACAAACGCAAAGCCAGGCCACTCTGTTTGTCAGACCTGGACCAAGATCTGCTCAGCGTGCTGCCAGCTGTCGCTCGTATGGCACATTTGCGTGTTCTCGACCTGGGCGGCACGAACTTCCTGAGCATGCGCAAGCAGCCGCCGCAGACGCTCTCCAACGTGCTCATGGAGCTCGTCAAGATTGTCAACGACGATGACTCCGTGCGTGCTCGTTTCATTCTGTCTGCTTTTTCTTGCAATTAGCTGGCTGATTTTGAGTATAGATTCGCTGTTTGGTTACTCTTAGCATTGTTATGCAGACACCTGCTGTGGGTCACTTCACAATCAGCTGCACTCACTTCACTCATGTTCAATGACCCTGAACGAACGGTACTCCTCGGAAGAGGCCCGCAGTTTGTTCCCAATACTCATTGTGTCAAGTACAGGGTGCTTCGAACAGACAAAAATTTTGAACCACCCTGTACATGTGGGTTCTTGTCTGTACATGTAGCTGAATCTGAAACACAATCACTGCGTTTCGCGCACCGCACACTAACAATAAAGTGAACGAGCGAGCCGAACGCAACCAAGCATTGCCCGTTGCAGCCTGTGCGCGAGTTGATCCTGAGCGAGTGTCACCTCGGCGCGCACCTGTCCGTTGTGCTGAACGCGCTTGGTGTGGCGCCGTCGCTTCGTCGGTTGGACATGTCCGCCAATGATGTCGGCAACTTCGGTGCACGTCTACTCTCGAAGGCACTGCAGATCAATCATTCCCTGCATCGCGTAATCATTGATCGCAATAAAATCGGTGCCGAGGGATTCGAGGACATCGCCTATGCGTTGCATGAGTGAGTTTGCGGTTGAAAGTTCTAGTCTTGACAGTGCGTTGTGTGATTGTTTGTGCACAACATCGCAAACACAGAAACAAACACGAACACACTAACGGCCTGATTGCGCACATTCCAGTTCCTTGTTGCTTTTTTTATTGGCAGCTTTCCGCTTGATAGATCATGCATGTCAATAAACTTCTGCTCAATTCCCAATCAATTTTTTTGTCGCTTTCAGTGCTCAAGCCCTTCTTTTGTCACACAGGAACACAACGCTGAGCGCGATTCCATTTCCGATTCAAGACGCGTTGGAATTGTTCAAAACGGCCACGCCCACCGAGCGGCTCAAAGGAGAACTCGCTCTGCAAACGGTAAACTTTGCTTTTTGATTTGTGTTCGGAAGTTGCAACCGTGAGAACGTCAATGTCACGTCGTATGTTCGGTCTATTTCCATCAGTATGTTGTTGTGCATTGAACGTTACGGCAAGGACCACTTTTTCATGTGTTTTTGTGGAAACCATGACTCATCAAGTAGAGAATGCACAAAAACGAGCACATCACACCACTGCTCTGAATGGGGATTGTTTTATTTTGTTAAACTGAAAGTTGTTCAGAAACCACTTGTGGATTTTATGCCTGCTTCTGCTAGCTTGATGTTTTGCGTTTTTACGTTGACAAAAAAGGTGCTTAGAGCGCAACATGCGAGCTGTAGTGCGACGGGCTTTGTTGACTCTGCTGCATTTGAACAAGTGCTCAGATTGACTAAACGTGTATGCAAGCTTGTTGCGTTTTTGTGTCTGTGTTCTGCGATGTGTAATCAATCGAACCAAAAATATGCTGGCCTTCAACGCTTTATGGTTACACAAAAAGAAAACGGCGGCTTATTTTTGCTTATTGACAGCTGTTTTTGCTGGTGACGATGTATAAGAGAAAGTTTCAAGGAAAGCATAAAAATAGAACGCGCACTTCGGATTGATGTGACTGTTTCAGTCGAGTCGATTTGTTAGACCACGATTGTCAGCCAATTAGCGCATTGTCCTGTAAATAAAACAGCAAATATGACTCCAACAACGGAGCTGCTGATTCTGCTGGCAGTTCTGGTGTCCGCCATTGTGTATTTCACGGTTTGTAGTTCTCCAGTTTGGATATTATTTCTGATTTTTTTTCGGCAAACAGTGTTTTAGTGTCAAGAAATGGAAAATACTGAATGAATCGTTTTTTTTCTTGTCGGCAATTTTGTGTGAACGTTCATGATTCAATTTTGAATTGTTACTGAGCAAGCGTGTGAATAGTCTTGTGATCTGGTGAACGAATATGCAATGAATAGAACGGTGTAATTGTGATTGTGATTGATGGCAATAATTTTCTCTCCTGAACGTTTATTCAACGTTATTTTACCTGTGTGTACGGCTGTTTTTTTTCCTGAAATACTGTGCCATATTTAGCCTTTTTTCGCTGCAATAAGTTCCATAAATGTCAAAGTGCACCCAAGTTCAATCAAAAGTGGATGATTGTAGTGACGAAACTTCCTGCTCCCGAAAAGAAGCTCCCATTTCCCGATGGGCGTTCAGACGATTTTCTTTTTTGCCTCAACGTACGCGTCGAAAGAAGCCGAAGAATCATCAGTCCAGGCGCAAGTCATTTGTAAGGCTGTTCGTATTGCCGAAGAAACAGACTGTACAAGATTTTCTCTCTCGCTGCACCATACCAGTGACTCTGGTTTTTGTCGAGTTGCTCTGCACGAAACGAAAGAACAAAATAAATCTGAATTCAGGCGATATATTTTTAGCGACCACGGAAGTTGCGCGCCCAACTTCCCGTTTTGAAATTTTGAAACCGAAACTTTTTTTATTGCCCATTCGTTTTGTACTGCACGTCACTTTGTTGTCAGATAGAGAAGCTGCTGTTGCGCAACCGTCAGCCGCCGGCCGTGAAGCGTCGTGTCGCCGATGACGCCGGCGAATTCGGCGGCACGGATGGCCGCGCAGTGTGCAGTGGACGATCGCAGCGATGCTCGTCAACGATGACAGGCAGTGCCAATGGCGCCAACATCGGTCAGTTGCATGGCACGAGGACACACCGGGGTGACGTGACGTGCTGAAGGTGCCGCCTTGTGGTGAGCGCGCATTGCGCCCAGCCCGTGTTGCGGCAGTGTTCTTCACCATTTGCTGATTGCCCACGTTGCACTGATGGAACTTGGTTGAACCGTTGATTGATTGGTTGATGATTGCACGACGCAGCCAATCAGCGTGCTTTCTTCAAGTCCAGTTCATACTGACATTTTTTGACGTGCGTCAAACAATGGCACGTCTCCATGGCATGCAATAACGATACCTGACGACGCGTAGCGATCTGTGGACGATTGAATGCGAAAACACGAGACCAGACGTGCCGTGCCGTGTAGGCACACGTCAGTATGAACGTGCGTTTAGTGCGGTGACGTCATTGTATTGGTGTTGTTTGTCAGGTGCCGGCGACATGCTCAGCGTCGACCGCCAGTCCAGTTCCACGTCACGGTTCTCGCCGGTCGACCGTGCGTACCACGCGCAGTCTCGCTTGCTGGCTACGAACATGGAGGAGGTGTTTGATTAAAACTTGTGAAAATGATTGTTGGTTTCAGTACTCAACTAACTAACTAAATTTGCAACAACACGAAAACAACGCAGGTGCTCAACAAAGCCGTTTACATGGGCCAGGAGTTGCTGAGCGAGCCGAATGTCGATCAACAGAGCGAACATGCGGGCGCAGTGCGGGCACTGCTCGACGACGCCGACAAGGCGAAACATGTACGGTTGAAGTTGAACGTGGTTGATGCGATGCGAGTGCTCGCTGCACACGCTCGCCAGCGGGTGGTCTCGTCTCCTCTTGCGGTTTATTATATCGCCGATCTTGTCTCGTTCTCGTGGAAACCTTCGTCTCACGTCAACTAATCACAGAACAGGGTCCTTTCAAGAATCCAGTTGTTTGAAGCTAGCACCGGTTGTTTCGTCTTGCAGTTCCTCGGCGACATTGCTGCGCAGCGTGTCGATGTGGACCAATCTTACATTGACAGGCTTGTGGACGAATTCTCGACTCGTGTTCGCGCCGAATTTCGCAATAATTTGCAGGTTTGCTATCTTACGTTTGAGTCTGAAATCTGAATACAGTGTTTTTTTATTTTGCTCTCTAGTTTTTTTACTTGTGGTGAGAATATTTCAGAAACAGTCGCGCACGATCACAAATTATCCGAACGAAGCGAAATATTATGTGGCACAGAAAGCGGTACGTCTTTTCAGGTTTTGGTTAGCGGGCTTTTTGATCATGAACGAGATTCGTTTGCTTGTGTTGCGCAGGGTTGGAGCGACTCGTTGGTCGATGCAGTGGAGAAGAAGCTGAACAGTGCTGACTTCGAAACAACGTTGGACACGATGCGAGACGAGCTGCGACAGGAATTCAGGTGCGGCGCTTCTGTAAAAGCATGGTTGATAACAGGTTGTGTAAACCTTCATGTTTTTTTTTCACATGCCCGTTTTCCCATTGTACTAATATTTTTTTAATTTAATTTGTTCGCGTTTTAATTTAAAAATTTTGTTGTTCACTTTTAGTGGCGTCGTGCGTCAGGCGAATTATGCGATGATTGAACGGCTCGGTCATGAAATAGTGCAAGAAATGAACACCACAAGGAAACTGATGGTCGGTAGATTGCGACTTGGCTGCCAACTTCTGCCATTCAACGACAGCCAGACAGTCCACAGGCATCCCATACTTCAAGAGCACTCGTATTGCAGGACTCCAAAGCAAAGTCGAACTCAATGAACAGTCTGAGCAACCAGCAACTGTCCGTGTCAACGTCGAGTGCGACGGCCACTGTGGCGCCAGTCACCCCGACGACGCCGAAAAGCAAAAAGAAGCTCCGCTTGCTCGATCGCAACTCACGGCCGAAATCGATCGTCAACGACGGCAGAAGTGGTGCGTTTACTCAAAATTGAATGGAGCACGTTAGAATTTTATGCTTTTTGGTATTATCTTTTATTTTGGTCTCGAGACTCAATGCACGTATAGATAGCTAAATACTTTCATACATGACGCTGTAATTTAAAATTGGTAACGTGATCCGAGTCCCCTAAATACGGCCGGTCCTTAGTCTATTTTGAATAGCCGCATGAAGATAGAAAATAGTTTTTTTTTCGTAAAATAGTCGCAGAACCAAAAATTGATATTAAACACGTTTATTATGTTTAGATGCCGATGAGCAGCGCGATACGAGTGAAAGCACCGATGATGATAAGATGTCGCTGCCGGCCGGTTGGTGTTGTGATGATTTGCAGTTGTGTGCAAAATTATGCTCTAAAACACACACACAGACAGAGGTTTCTTTTAGTTTGCCAGAAAATTTTCCGCTTCAGCTTTGCAGACAAAATATGTGCTGGGTAGTACGCCATGCAGAATGCAATGGTTCTTCACATTCTTGACTAAAAAATATGCGTATTCAGCCAATAAACTTCAACACCGTTTCAGCAAGAAAAAAAATTGCAATAAAACGCTAACTGTTTTCTGCAATTTCAATTCTGCATTGCTGATTGTTGTTCAGTGCGGCCAATGTGGAACAGTCTCGCACCGATTTCGCATTAGCCTGGCTGCACGTGAGAGCGTTGTTCTCGACCATCTCCGGAGCACCGTGATCTCCGTGGCGCTGGTGCACAGGAGCGCCTGCGCACGTGCAGCATTCGTTCAGTGTCACGTGCCGCCTGGATGCACGTGTTCACTCGACGCAACCCACTTTGACTGTCCGCTTTTCAGAAGAGCACTTCGAGACGCACGACGAGCAGCAGCGCCCGCCATTCGAGGCTGCGTCGCTCAGCGGCGGCGGCGTGCCCGGCCGTCTGCTGGCCGCGCAAAAGTCGCGCGCGCGTGGCGCAGCGCAGCGTCGTCGGCCGGTGCGTGCGCAGCAGCGCCAGCACGAGTTTGCCGCCGACGAGTTCTTTGCGTCGACACACCAACCGGCGGTGGTCGCCGATCAAAACGGGCAAACCGCGAATGACGCGCACACGACGGAAGCGCTCGAATCGACTGCTGGGTGAGCGTGCAAGCAAAGTGGCGTTGGTTGGCGTGCAAGAAAGACTATGCAACATCAGCGTCTCGCTCGGTTGAAAGCGCTGGTGGCTGTTTTCTTGGCTAATCAGCCAGCCTGTAACAGGACTTTAGTTGACTTCTTCGTTGTTTTTGCAGTTGTGAATTGCAAACGGTTGTTGTGTTTCAGTATTCGTCAGCACCCCAAAGGCGCTCTCAGTCTCGGCGATTCGTCAGAGGCGTCAAGTGAGCCTGGCTCTTGTCCGGGCACGCCGCGTGACTCGCATCTTACTGCCATTCAGCCACCGTCGCAGCTGGTACGTTCTGTCATTGGGTTTGTGGTAAGAAAACGAATCTAGCACATCGGATAAGTTGATTCGTCTGGCTAGCCTATCCTATTTGATTGTTGTTCAGGTGGGGCATAGGGTTTCCACACAAAACGAGCCTTGCACGAGACGAAAGCACGAAAGACACGTCTCATGGCAACCCGTGTGTTGAGTGTGAGAGCATCTCACCAAGTACGGGACTTTGTGAGCATTGCCTTCATGGTTGTACACACAGTGCGACTTGCACAGAGCACCCCGCAAGCGTTGCGTGCACCACCGAACACGCCTCAAACGCCGCTGCAGTCGCTCGGAGGCTCGGCGCAGCAACGCACCGCCGTGGACATGTTGGCCGCGTGCAAGTCTGCGCTGTCGGCAACCGCCAGCCCGCAGCCGCATCATGGCAGCACCGACCAATCACCGCGGCCAACCAGTGGCTCACCGCAGTTGCCCGCGAAACCGCCCGGACTGCCGCCGAAACCGAGTGCGGGTTTTTGTGCTTTCATACGGGTTTGGAAAGCGCAACTGGAATGGAATAAAATGAAATAAACTAGGCGCTTCCACGTGCGTTCATGCGAAACAGAGCGGAGCGTGCGTGCATTTCAAGCCGACATTATCGACAACGTGATGTTGTGCACGCTGCGGTTTCGCCTGAACGCAAACGGAAGACGAGCCGGGTTGTGATTGGTTCGGTTGGATACTCGTGATATTCAATAGTTTGAACTTTGATACTGTTTATTTCTATATCATCATATGCAATCAGCTGATTGGTTAGTGACCACGTGATGCATAGACTCTGTGCATGAAAAACTGCCTTCACAGCAATGCATGTATCACGCAGTGTGTCCATTAACCACTCAGCCAATTGCATATGATTTTTTTATTTATTTATCCGCGCACCGGTTCCGGAAACCCGAAGGTACCAAACTCCGGCGGAGACGGGCAATAACTGCCCCGAGCCCAATTTTACCCTCGGCTCAGGACGGATTAGACCATTAGATGTTCGTTGGTCACTCTAATTTTCCACTAGTATGTCTTGTCCACAGCGAGGCTCGAGCCCGGTACCTACAGAACTGTAGGCCGAAGTTCTACCGCTACGCCACGGACGCGACATCCATAGCATATGATATGGAAATAGACGACAGCGAATGAGCACCATTGATGTTCATTTCAATGCGTTGAACATTGTTTCAATGGCAGCGGCCGTCCTGCCGAGCGCCAGCGTGCGTCTGCGGCCGAAGTTGTCGCGCGGCACTGCTCAGCCGGCGACGAACGCAACCAGCGTAGATGACTCTGCCGTGAATAACAACAATGCGAACAACGGCGATGATGCCGCTGCTGGCACCGCCGAGACGGCACGCGCGATGGTCGGCAGTAAATCTGGAGGTGCATGCAGCGAACGAGTACTTGGCTTGGCAGCAAGCATGGTGTAATTGGAGAAATGTGCGCTCTCTGCGCATTTTAAAGGTGGAATGTGGTGAAAAGTGTAGGAGGTATGTGGGAAATAAGAACGCATAAAAATGGGAGTCATATACAGGGTGGGCCAAAAAACTACCGGATTTCAAGATCGGCTTTTTCAGAACACCGACCCTCCAGACACAAGTTGTAAAAAGTGTTCAAATTGAGTCAAATCTGGCATTAATCGAACCGCCTCTATGCGCCGAGTTCGAAAATGATATTTGTTGTTTTGATTTAACCCTTTTTATGGTCAAAAAATTATGGCTTAGATTTTGCTTGCTGCAGGGAGAAAAATTTGAAAAAGGGGATATTCATACAATGCTCATACAACACGTGACGCTGTCCGTTCATTCTGCTCGCTCGCGCATACGCATGATAACACATCTGTTGTTGGTTGTTTTGTTGTTGTGATTTGCGCCAAATCAGTCGTGACCTGGGGGTCAAAGTGGTGGGCTGCCGAGAACGAGCTCCGCGAAACTGCGGCTATGCGGATGCCGGCAGCATCGGTCTGGCGTATCTCAAAGAGTCACTCTCAACCACCACCCTTGTCTTTGTTTCGACGAATGCACAGCCGCTTCTAATTTCAGAAGATTTCACGAGCGCGTCAGCGGCGGCTGCGGCAGCAGCGGAAAAGTCAGCCGACGCCGCCGTGGACGAATCAGCCGATTCGACGGCCAGCAAACGCAAATCAGTGATGGACTTGACGGCGCGCTTCGAGTCGCAGCTCGCAAAGCCTCCCGTTCGCGCGCACAAAGTCGCGCCGCATGGTTGGTTGAAGGATTTTACGCGCATTCATGAAGCCGTATTTAGTGACGCGTAGCTATGCGTCACAAGTACTGTTTCATGAATGCCGTCGTTTAGATTGAAAACAAAGCACAACACAGCTTTCATTTGCTGTTCACAAATTGGCTGACCAAACTACTGTAATTTGAAAAAATAAAATACAGGGTAGTAATGATAAGTAGTGATACTCCATAAGTAGTGATACCAACATATCAACCACCTTTTTTATATTGCTCGTTCTGGCAGCGGCGGGTGTGAGTGAGGTGCGTGTTTTGCAACGTGTGACTCATTTTTCATGCATCTCGTTTCAGATGCCACCGCTGACGTTTGATGTTTATAGAAAATGTGATGGCTGATGTGAGGTGCTCGTTGCTTTTTGGCACTGATGAATAAAGCAATCAATTTTGCTCGTTTATCATTTTTATCGGATGAGACGTTTGTCAGTGCTTATTCCAGAGCGCGGTAATGATTTTGGAAACTAATATCGCTGTATTTCATGAATGTTGGCAGGGTCATCTCAATTAGTTTGCGGTGATTTGTGTTGCTGACACACGCTGTGATTTTTGGTGTTGTAGTCGTCAGATAAAATTTGATAGCTTCTTGTGTGAGTCCAACTTTTTTCTTCAACATTCATGTTGTCCCGTTTTGTCGTTCGCTGCTGCATCCGCTCATTGAAATGCCTTAAAATCAGCTTCTTGTTGGTGTTCAGTTTACAACTACAAGCGTTTTTTGTTGAAAACTAAAAGGAACGAGCACATTCTTGTGATGTTTGATTGTAGACGTGTAAAGTTGTGGATCTGCTGATTACTGTAAACTTAGTTTTGATCGTCACTGTTATCATTAAGTCTTGGTTCACATTCGAGTTCTGATTTCCGCTCCGTTGTCTCTGGTCGATTTTATTGCATAAATTGTGCATATTCGGTGACAAGTCACAAGTTGGATTGAAATTTCCGTATTTTTGTTTTGTGGTCCATCAATGAAGTTTTGCTTTTGTCAGTTATTATAATATCACGTTTTTATCATGGTCAGTGGAAAAAAATATGAATTGTGTTTTGTCGTTGTGTTTCTTTTTTTCGGTGATGCAGTTTTTTGATTATTTATTTTGGTGCATCCATTGTCCTTTGTGTAAGATTCCTTCATTTTCGTGCGTTTTTTTGTCACAAAATTTCCCATGTAAAAAAGCTTATTCACTTTCTGTTTTGTGGTGCATACACAGCCCAGCCCAACTGAAGCGCTGTCGTTTTTTTTGTTCTGTTGTCTAAAACAGAGTTGTATCTGTTATCACAAACAATTTCAAACATTTCCAGTTCGCTTTTTTGTTTTCTGCCACAAAGCGAATCATTCTGTTCAGAGCATTCGGTTTGTTTATCGCTTGTTGTTCCATATTTATTACCATTTGTTTTTGTAAGCTATTTTAATTATTTATATTTACATAAAAATTGTTTTGGCCAAACTGTTCCGATTATTTTTTTCAGATTTATGCCTGCAGAGAGTAAAACGCATTTCTGCGGTTTTTTCCTTTTTATTTTATTCGTCATCACACACAAGTGGCATCAAAAACCCATCGTACGTTACTATACAGTACGGCGATTCAAATAAAATGCACACACATGAAATCGAATTTTGAAAGAATTTGAATGCGATAAAAACCAAATTTCTAAATAAACACGTGAAAGCAAATTTTGTTGCAACCATTCTCTGACTCATTAATAATGAATTACACGGATTTTGAAAATCATGAAAAACAGAAATATTGTGCGCTCAGCGCAAACCACGAACGTACAAACGAAAAACTACAGAACCAGTGTCCCAACTCTGCAAGGTGAACACCACAACACATTTGTTTTCAAAAAATTAAGGGAAAAATTTTACCCATTTTGCTTTTTTAAAACTATGTACACAAGACTTGCAAAACGAAACGGACCAAACTAAAAGCACGTGGAGCATTTTTGCCACTAAACATAATTGTAATAGCATGTACGAACGGTTGAAAACGTAACGCAACATAAAAACAAATTTTCGGATGCGTGCATGTACCTAAAAATGAATAATTAAAAAAGAACTTGACAAGGACACTGAATAAAGCAGTGGATGGAGAAAACACCGAGCTCGCAATAGACGATTATTTACAGAAGAAAGCAACAAACACGTGCCATAAAACGTGCAAAAATCTTGCTTGCGTTGAAATAAGCCCAAAATGCGAAAAAAAAGAAATCCAGCCTACAAGTATAAATAACGTTGCAATTGTTCATGCCTACAAGTGTTCATGCAAAATCGTGCGATTATTCTGGACCCATTCAGCAGAAACCGTCCTTTATTTCAGTTTATCGTACAATTTTGCACGAACTGCGCAAAGGTGTTACTGTGATTTGCGATCGTTACAGGCGCCCGAGTTGAGCTGGTTGACGCGTTGCTTGCGTGTCTTGGCCTTCTTCGTCGGTGGCTGCATGCTGGCCAGGTTGGCACGACGCAGCTTACCCTGAGACCAGTGGCTCGTGTGCTCCAGCTGGCAGGCCTGCTGCTGTGCACGCAGCTGCTTTCCGTCAACAACCGCCGAATCGCTGCAAATTCGAAATTGTTTGGTGGCTTTTTGTGAAACGTATTGAAATTACCATCAAGATGGGACGGTTTTCGGTTAATGTACAATAGCGGTCGGAGTGTCGCGGCATGAACAATTGCGGCCCACAAAATTTTCATGTCTGTCCCCTTTTTAGATCTGACTTACAATTGACTAGTACAATGTAGCTTTAGCTGTGCATTAAACATTAAATATAAACTACACTGCGGGGCTACAGTGGCTCTTACAGCAAGCTGTTGCATTTGGTGTTATCAAAGGTAGCTCATCAAAGGTGAAATACAGGCGTCTCAAAACTCACAGTCTATCAGGCTCGCACAAGTTACTGTCCACCTGAACATGTGTGCCAGCGCACTGCCCTAGCCGTGCCACCCACCTGAACATGTGTGCCAGCGCACTGCCCTAGCCGTGCCACCCACCTGAACATGTGTGCCAGCGCACTGCCCTAGCCGTGCCACCCACCTGAACATGTGTGCCAGCGCACTGCCCTAGCCGTGCCACCCACCTGAACATGTGTGCCAGCGCACTGCCCTAGCCGTGCCACCCACCTGAACATGTGTGCCAGCGCACTGCCTCCCCCCCTCATTGTGCCAGCGCACTGCCCTAGCCGTGCCACCCACCTGAACATGTGTGCCAGCGCACTGCCCTAGCCGTGCCACCCACCTGAACATGTGTGCCAGCGCACTGCCCTAGCCGTGCCACCCACCTGAACATGATGTGTGCCACAGCGCCAGGCGTCGCACGCAGTCGCACCGGTCGGTTGGGTCGTTCAGTGAACGGCGTTGCAGCAGCAGCGGCCGCTGAGTCGCTCGTGTCCTGCGTGCTGTCCGTGTCCCAGCCGTCACCGGCAACCGACTCAACTTTCGGTTCGGCCACCAACACTGGCGATGAACGACCGGTAGAGGATTCCTCTAAAAACGGTTCCTGTTTCAATAGTTCACTGACTGGCTACAATCCAATTGAACAACGCTGATTAGTAATTTGACCGTCAATGTAGCACCAGACACCATGCTGGCGTTTTTGCGAGTTTGAGGCCAGCTGGTGGATAAAGAACGTCTGATTTCTTTATGAATAAATATTTAGTCGAGTCAACATCTTGTAATTGACTGTGACGACTTGCCTTTGCTCGGTGGCTGTGGTGCGGTGGCCATAGTGTTGTTTAAGGAAGGAACTGGACAATGCACAATAATTTTGTGACTTTGAAACACACGACTGTGATGAAGCAAACCCGACGGACTTCACTGTTGACAGCTTGCGTGCGGCATGGCAACAAGCTGCATCCTAGCTGGCAGCAGCTTGTCCGTATATTATATTTTGTGTCGTCTGTACCACGATGCTTAGCAGAGACTCGTCAAAAGTAAAAAAAAAACAATTTAGAAACAGCGAAGCGTTTTTGGCATCGTTGGTTGGCCAACAAACCCGAACAGACAAAATTTCCAAATAACTTAGCATTTTGAGAAGTAGGCTTCATTTGAAATACCTACACTGCAGTAGTGCTCACTCATGCAACCTGCAGCCTGCAGGTAAAGTTGAACTCTAAATTATAAGCTATCAGATGATTGGTTGGTGATAATGTCAACGTGATGCGTGCTGTGCAGTTCTTAGTCTTTTCTTCCCAGCAAGCATGCATTACATGATTACCAACCAATCAGCGGATAGCCTATAATTTAAAGGTTAAGTGTGCATGATGACTGGTCGGTCACTCAATAACTAAAGAAAAAACGGCAAAATTTGCGAAACGCACCCTCGACCAATATCCAGTCTCCATCATCTATCGTTTTGTCGCACAGCGGTTCGTGTTCCTGAGGTTGTGATTTGGCAACCGTTTTATTTGGTGAGTTAGCATCATCAGAGTTCACAGCCTTGTTTGTGTCGTTGTTGTTTTCATTGGACCCGTTCAAAGGCAGCGCGCCGTTGCTGTCCGCAACGCACTCGTTCGATTGATCACCACGACCAAAGAAGTAATCGACGAATCCATTCAGCATCTTGCGTTGACGTTTTTGTTTCTTCAACGTCTTTGGTACGAATATGCTTTAGCGGGTTTTTGAAACTCGCACAACGAATTTGATCAGAAATGAAAGATTCTTTTTGATTTTTTAAAGAGCACTCAATCAATGGCAATAAATACAGTTGTTGGCAGGGTTTTCGAATTTGAAAGTCCTCGAGTGGTTTTTGTACAATTGAATATTTTTGTAAGATTATAATTGCAAAATATGTACAGTAGCAAATATAATATGTTCAATATAGGGCTGGCGGTATTTACAAGCGGGTTCGTTAAACGGCTGCTTTTGATGTGTGTTTGGTGATCTGAAAATCCATTTGGTTCAACAAACGTCATGGCAACCCTTGAGGAGTTTTTTTAAACCACAGCTACAAATACGACATGATGAACCTGACACGAACCAAAAAAGGCAAAGTGCTCACAGAAAATGCCAAATGTAGCATACCACCGCTCAGACAAAAACAAATTTATTTAGTTTGGTGATAAATAACGAAGTTTTTAAACGTTGAAATTATGCGTTGCACGTGAACAAGAGAAACAAGCAAAAAACAACAAAAGCAACGAACGTCCGCGCTGACTTGAACATAAAAAGCTAAGGAAACTTGACGATTGAAAAGCGAACACTACAAAGCAAAAAACAACGAACGGGTATAATCACGTGAACAGAGAGCGAGAGAGAGAGACCACCAATCTGGATGAGCGAAAGGAGCGCAGGAAGCAATGTGAAAATAAAATACATGTGACTTTATGAAAAACGACGATGTATCGATCAAAAAATTGAATGTTTTCAAAAGTAGAATAAAATAATGCATAATGCGGTACAACCACCACGCAAATGCTGCTTTAAGAGAAAAACATACAGCAGAATGTGGTGAAATTTGCATTTTCATTCAATTTCAACACGCAAATCGACTGCAAAAGCACTTTTTTGGTTGTGTGGTGGCCAACATGAAAAAAAATGGAAAGCAATGCATTGTTAGCTCGCAGAGTTGCGGTTTGGAACAACCGGCCATCTCGGAAAAAAAGGAGAATGAATGTTCACACATCTGACCACCACTGGTGTATCTTCGTGTTTCCAGTGATTTTGATTCGCCACTAATGTCGTCGTATTACGAACAAAAGCACTAAAAAAGAAACAAAGGCACCAGAAAGAAGATCACAGGACTCCAGAACAATGCAAGCAGAAAGACACATCAAGGAAGAATATATCCTTTCTTTGACACGGTGTTTCCAGTGTATTTTTTCTCTTTTGATAGACAGAGACGCAAACGAATGAACGTGATAATAGAAAAAATGCACATATCCAGAACAGTGCCGCATGTAACATTGTGTCACGAGCTGCACGAAGGTCGGGCCACAATGGACATCAGGCGAATTCGGTGCGGATTTCGAAAAACGCACGCCGAAAGATTCATACACCCTTCCCGTGATCTGACAGGATTGTAAATTTTACGGACCAGTAATTTCTTTGACAATATTAGCGAAACCGCCATGCTGGCCAGAGGCGTTAGTTTCTAAAACTTTCTATTGCAGCTGGAAATGAACGAAAAAAGTCAGAAGAGAATGGAAAAAATCGTGGGAACAGTGAGATATTGTTCACTGGTTTCACGAACAGTTTTTCAAATGACAAATCTCGTCCCGAAAAAGGTCGGCCATGTAGCATATTTCAGGTGCTGCATGCTGCATGCACGAGACTGCCTTCGTAAAAATCACATGGCATGCCCGAAAACTGCAATAAAAATCGATTGATTTCACATGATTCGTGATTGCGTGCTTGTGCATGAGCAACCAAGATAAAAATGTGAAGTGGTTTACCCGTTAATTATCGTGAAACGTGAAATACAAACAAAGCTATCTGATAATTGGAAACTGCAAAAAAAATTCTGAGTGTGACAAAAACTGCAAAAAAAAGTTGAAAATGCGTGTGAATTTTTGACTGTTGCACTGCAAGAGAACGTGTGGAGCGTGCTGCACAAACAAAACCGCTGTGACAAAATACGTGCCCAGTTTTAACAAACAGTCCGGTCTAAACTGTTTGAACAAAATCCGGACGCTGCTGATGCAGAACAAACCGACCACACACACACAAACTTGTGAACTGGGATTTGCCTTTGTCATAAAGTGTCATTGCTTTGCTACCTCTGTGATGCATAAAGAGACAGAGAGTGCAGACATACGGTTCACTAAAAAACTAGCACGTTTGCAAGAAATCAGATGTATTGGATTTAAGTGAACTTGGAAAAGTGCTGGAAACATTGCTAGTTGGAGAAATAATTTTAAGCGTTTGACTTTGCAAGTTAGATGCGTGTATGTGTGTATGCCACCATCACCACCATAGCAAATCATCACACTTTATATGTGTTTTACTCATTTGAAACTTTGTCTCCATTATGTTCAAAAACCAGCTGTGAACGAAAATTGACGTGTTTCACTTCTGCAACTGCAGCAACCACAAGCATCAGCCCAAACGTCTCTCACACCCTTTAACGCCTCTGTTTAAAAAGTTTTCCAGTGTGTTGTGGTGTGTGGTACACACTACACGGACAACACGCAGAGTATAATATCTTGAACTGTTTGTTGAAAAGCTAAAGCCACATTGAAACTTCCTGAACGATGCAGCGAAATATCGAAAGTGCAACTTGCTGAACTTTTTTTACATGCCATAACATGAAAATTCAAAAAAGCAGCGCAGTGAAGACGAAGTGACGGCTGATGTCTAATCTTATGCTTTTTTCAACACAAGGCGAGTTTTAACGTTTGAGACAAAAGAGAGGAAAATGAAGAAACAAGCAAACGCAAGTTGAATGCGGGCGAAAAAAATATGACTTAAGTTAGACAAGTCAGCCGAAAAATTCGCCAATCCAAGCAGGTTTTACATGCGCATAAAAATGAATTGCATGTGGTGACTCCGAAAGGATTTTCCGTAACACAAACTTTGAAAACTTTAGCGAGACATTGTACACGTGAAAAACTGTTGAAACTTATCCAGCTAAACGTCAATAACGCAACACAACATGCGCTTACGTAAACATTTTCACCAATGAAATATCGTTACGAATACACTGCCTGCTGGGCTACGTCACATTTAGCACGTTCCGTTGAAGCCTCTTGTACTAAACTGCAGAAAGAGTCAGGAAATGCACGTACGTGCACAATGTGGTGTGCGTTTCACATTTTACTATAGTGCATGGTTTTACTATAGCCTGTAGCTGAAGCTTTAGCCTACATTTTAGTCGAGCAAACGCGTAGAATGTGTGAGCTAGAAAGAGAGGCAGCGAGAATACAACAGACAGCCGAAATTTGCTGGCTGTTTTATTCTGCATCGAAAACACATGTGCATTGGATGTGGCATGTGGCAAAGGGCCTGGCAATTCAAACACACACACACGCTACACAGACACACACACAAACGTACGGCTCTATCCTGTCTGCATTGCCACCAAAGCAACGAACATACAATTGTACGCCCACTCGCATGGCAAAACTGCGGCTCTGTTCAGCCTTCAATCGATTCTTGAACCCTTCAGCAATGCAGTGGTCGCACAACTGCGCACAAAAAGAAATGAAATTGAACAAGTGTCAAAATGACGACCAAACATCGCACAACAAACCAGTACAAAATGATGACTTGTCATGCGCTTGGTTTAGATGACCCAATCGGTTCGTAGGACTATATATTTTTTAAAGTTCAAACACTCCAAAAAAGGACAAACAAAACAAACACTCCAAAAAAGGACAAACGAAACTTCTAAAATGCGCATAAAAAATTGAAAACTACCAGTAATCTTTAAAAAGTTGAACAAAAAACGTTCACACAAAGAAACAGTAGCTGTTTTGCTCGCATACAGGCGGCGAAAATCGTGCTTCACGTGACATTTGAAAACAACTCATATTGCAGCCTGGCAAAGCCCAATAATAAATAAACATGGGTATCTGTTTATGTTGCGACTGTGATGTTGAAAAAGTGAAAACTGTGATTCAAAAGCAGTTCAGTGTTAGTTTATGCCAAGCGATTGTGTCAATTTTTCAATTATTATCGATGATCGTTGAAGTGTTTCAACCAATCTCAGCTCGTCAGATACCCTTTACCAAACACAACACAACACATTTCCCCCAACAAAAGCTGAAACATGAAGTGAAACACCACACCACAGAAATAACAATGAATTCAAATTTGCTCATCACGTTGTATACACTAGTAAACCGTACCCATAACTTATCATCAAATGCGCGTCATTGCTTTCTGGTCGAAACAAAATTTACACGAGTTGCTGATTTATTTATTGCACAATCACCCATGTGCATCTAAAAAAACAAAGCTCAGCACCACAAAAGTGAATTAATCAAATGTTGTGTTCTAAGGTGCCGGAAATTCTCAGTCGCTGTTTGGCTCCTTTTGCTCAGCTTCACTTCACATTCGCTTGACTGATCTTTTAAAAGCTCATTCAAAATAAAAAAAACCATCTGAAGTCTGGACCTCTGGAACGCGAAGTTATTACAAAAATTGTGTTCTTGCTCGATGACTGTGACGTCGTTTCTGTATTGATAGGTTCTAATCAGCAGGCCACAACAAAATGAATTCTGCACGTCTGACACTGACAGAGCCACCAACAACGACGACTTGGAATAAGGAACTCCAAACCTCGCCAACGGAACGAACAGAACACGCTGTCTGCACATCAGTTGAATCGATCGTTCAAGCAATGTTTGTTTTACATTGACATCATCTATAGCTGATAATGGAATGCATAAAAGTTGGAAGTCATTCGACTCAATTGTAACTCACGGTTTTCATGTGTGCCGAGCGCACCCTTGTCATCCCACGTGTTCATTTGCACTAAAATGAAAATAACACCATCACTAAAATTTTGAATTTTTTTATCATTCATAATAGTTTTATTGTTACGCTTCAGCTGCGTGCACAATTCATTTTGTGATCCGTCCGTCCCACGCATGGCTTTCTTCCACTAAATTATCTAAAAACGGCACCGGCTTTCTGCTCCGATTTTTAATTTCAATGTCAAATGAATGGAGGTGAAGGAAATCTGTCCGTTTTTATATCAGAGAACGCCAGGAAATATCGTCTATTTGGCCGTTCTTATGTCAACATTTCACGCAGTCAAACCAGGCGAACCAACAAGAAAAAAGCGCATGGGATTTCCGTATTGACAGAAAAGTCGCTAAAATGTTTGCATGCAACCGTTTGTTTACAACCAATATGCCTTTGGCGTTATATCAACAAACAGGCTGAAAATCGCCTCATATTTTCATTTTACGCCTCCATTCCTTGCTTACGAGTCATCCCGATTTTTGAAATTCAGCTTTTTTGTTCGACATCAGGCAAGTCTTGGAGATCAATCAATATGGCAGCAGGAGCTACCGAAAAAACTCGCGTTTCGTCACGTTCGCTTGCATGCTTATCACCAATCTAGACTGCCAGAGCAAACTAGAACTTATTTATTCTGCTAAAATTTTCCGAGAGCTAACAGTGTTCCTGCTTGTCTACCATGCGAACTCTGAACTCAAGATCCATTTACGCTTGTTTTTTGTTTCGAAAAGATCAAGTTTCAGTTCCAGCAGTGGTCGTTGCATTGCATTTCGAGTTCTTTATATTGGACTTTGGTGTTTTACATTACTTGGAACTTTTTGAACTGTGGCACGCAGTTGAAAGTTAGCATTCGTTCAAACTTCAGACCAATCAAGCATACAATCAACCAAAGCGAGATTGTGACTCGAGAGCGATGTCAACGATGCCCCGAAGTCTGTGTATGCTGGTGGCGCTACTGCTGATTGCAGTGCTCATGTGGCACACCGCAACTGCTGAAATGTAAGCGCAGTCATCATTTTCACATGGTCTGCTCATCAGTCCATCTGGCTAATGTACACTGTATACAAATGATTGTTAGTTGCACACACGTCCGTAAACGCTAAGCGCCCAGATCTACCAGCATCGAAAAAATCGGACGTTCTTGAAAACACTGGGTTACACAGTTTCAGGCAGTCCGACTACGACGGCTACGCGGATGGTATGGACAGCGCTCAGTTGGGCGGTCGTTACTATCGTGCGCTGCGTGCGGCGAAACAGCACAATTGGATACGTCTAGGGTGACGCGGTTGGCGTGTATCGAGCTGCACAAGCCTACACCGATTTCAAGCTAAGATTATCGAGCTTTTTCGCGTCAGTATGTCCGCAAAATGATTGCGCTTGTTTCAATTGAGAACCATTTCCGTTGTTTACGATCTCATTTCCATTATCATTGTTACTTAACCGCGCACGATTGACTGATTGATGTTGGACATTTGAGTGTGCTGCCACTGTGTGTGATAAATAGAAACATATCACTCTTTGGGAACTAAATACTCGCGTCATGTTGCAAACACTGTTCACCAAAAACGATTAAAAAACCAATAAAGCAATGAAAAAATACCACCATCAAACGGGCAATCACACTTGACCATTGCAATACCAAACTAATGATGTTCCATCAAATCAGCAGCGACACACAGCATGAAACAGCCGAATCATGTTTGTCAACCAATCAGCGCATCCAAAATACAAAACGCAGCCAATCAGCTGGCAAACGGTGTGTTCAACATCGCTGAGAAAATGTTGCAACTAAAATTGCTACTAATTTTATCCCACGTGTTTCAAGATACACGCGTTTGCTACCAGATAAGACTTCACGTATTGCAAGATCGTACGTTGGTGCAGACGCTCAACATTAGTAGCGATGCGCAGCAACGATTTCTCAATGCGAGTGAGGCACAGCCATCATCTGCATGACGTTATGTGCATGAGCAGCAACGTCTACATGACATAGACCCTGAGCGCGTGCTCGATGGCGTACGCGTCGCCCGTGTGCGGACACAGCACGACGCCGTCGTTCTGCCACGCCATCGTCTCGAGCGTCTGCGAGCCGTAGACGCGTCCATTCGGCAGCATCATCGGCGGGTTGTGCTCGTTCAACGGCTGCTGTGTGACGCTGCACACGAGACGCGAGTGAGCCGCGTGCGCGTACGGCAGACTGGCGGCCAGCACGTGCACGTCCGAGCGGCACACCGGACACGCGGTGCACGACTGAATGGACAACGCGTACGTTGTTGCGCAACACTGTGCACATGATATAGTGCCTTTGCCGGTCACACAGCAGCCGCACACACTCAGCACGGTCTTTGGCGAAACAACACGTTTTGGAACAGAAGAAAAATTAAAAAAAGGCAACAATGTTTTTCGAATAATTATCGGTAAAAGATCAGCGACGACCCAAATAGGGGATAACAGTCAATATTTATGACCGGAGTTTTCATTGAACTAATTCAATCTGAGCGGACACGTTCCGAGCAAAGTGCAAAATCATGGCATCAATCGACTAGCAGCACATGCCCGTGGACTCACCGTGTTCGTTGCACTGCATTGCGGAGTCTTCAAGGCGCTCAAGCCCGACTGCAAGCACGCCGAGAATATCGACCACCGCGGCAGCTGGTAGACGCGGTAGAACTCGTTCCAGAACTCGGTCGCCAGCATCTGCCAGCGTTTCTCGTCCATCAAACTGCCGTACACTTCCGTGTTGCCGCCGTCGTAGGCCAACAAACCCATGATACGTTGTAGGTCGTCTGCAACGTCAGTGGAACAATTGAGCGCACGTTTCCGCACAAGTTACATTGGCAATTGACACACAAGAGTTGCTGGTGGTCCAAGAGTCTGTTTACTGGTCCAACCAGTCGCCAACTTGCCAAATCGCAAATCACACTGAATCAAGTGACGAGGAGACTTGTCAAACTCTGAGATCCAAACATCGAAACAAACGTCACAGCGCACGTACACCAGAGCGCCGGCTCGACGTTTGCAAACCATTTCTTCGCGTACGCCAACGCAGCCGCACGCTGACGAGCACGAATGAGCTCAATGAACTCCTGCTGGCGCACGAGCAGCTCCAGACGACTCTGCAGACGACGCAGCTTCGATTTGTTCTCGTGGCACCTGAGCGAAACAAAACACGAGTGAAAGCTGTTGCTTTGCTCGGTGACTGCCGCTACCCGCGATCGCGAGCGACCGCTTGTTGGCTGCACAATCGCCAGACCACCCAGGCTCAACACTGATGCGTCCGCAGCAACCACGAAACGTCAGCAAGCACTCCTTTTTAAACAAATACTGTATGCTTGCGCTAACTGACGTATAACTCAGGCTAACTGGTGTGAAACGCGTAGCCAAAAAACCATTCAAAAAATGCAAGTGTTGTTGGCAAGGAGGACTGCATAACCTAAAAAGCAATAAAATCAAGACCGTCAAATCAACCACTGTCGTGACAGACCAGGTCGTTCACACGTTTCAACTTTTGAGTGCCACTGCACAGTGCCGCCCACACCAACCGACCATTCAATGCACGGTGCAGTCTCGTGGCGTGCGAGTGCGTCAGCGACGCGATTCGCATGCACAAAGATGTCTGCGTTGCTGAGATGCTCGAGGCCGTGCCGCTGCGCCAGCTGCTCAGCCGTACGATAGAAACCGGCACGCAGCAGATAGTCCATCAGCAGACGGTCCACACGGGCACGCTTCCACTGCTCAATGGACGACTGCGACGCTTTCTCAGCAGTGTACAGCTGAACCGAATGTTGCGCATATACAATGCAAAACTGTGAACCACCGGCAATCAGCTCTGAATAGCTGCTCTTGAATTAAAATGGGTCCAACCAGCTCGATTCAGCCAAGCAGCATGCTTGATTCGAATGCTAGACATTAGTTGTCGCACATGATCACAATAAAAGTGAGCAGCTGATGCTCAGCTAAGTGGAGCACCGCCGGACGCACGTGCATGTGCGCGACGCGTTGCTTGACGAGATTAGCGGCGTGCGCCTCATCGTTGACGACCACGCTGCACTTGTCACGCAGCACACTCAGTCGCTGCTGCAGACTCTGCACCACCGGGCGAACGTCGCACATTTCAACCTGCACGGTCGTGAAAAATCGAGTAACAAAAAAATTCTGGTACATTCTCAAACTCAACCAGCCTCAATTGCAAACAATAAAGAGGCAACGATTGATGACGAGACGCACCTGTTCACGTTTGAGCACGTTCTCGAGCGCATCGCATGCCTGCTGCACGTGCGACACCTCGCGGTCGACCGTCTTCTGCGCCACACGGAAACGTCTGTTCATCAGTTCGTACGGCACACGGAACGTTGGGTACTCGAGGGCACGCACGTCGGCCATGGCGCTGTGGCCACGCGACACTGCACGCGCACACGAAGCACATCGAAACTTGCATATCACATTTTTATATAGAGTTCTCGTTTGCGCGTGTGTGCGTAAATAGAAAATCAGTTTCATGCTTGACGCGTCAATTCTAAAATTCGCAAAAATAGCCCTTGCGTGAAAACGCATTGAGTCGCAACTGAAACAGGATGATAGCTGGCTCACAATAAAGCGTCAGACAAAATTAGATAAGCACTGTTCAATCAATAAAATGCACCTTTTTGTTCGGCCGCCGGTCGCTCAAACAAATTTGGGTATTTTTCTTGTTGCTTTTGTTGCGAAGCCATGGCCAATTTGTATTTTTGTTTTGTTTCTTTTGCGTATATGCTCAAATTATCGATTTTCGTTGTGATAATAATCCTGAACGCGAAAACGCTTCTGCCAATTCACATTTGATTGTACACACAAAATTATTCAGTTTCTGTTCACTTTTGAATCGTTCGGTGCTGCGAATTTACTGTCAAAGTTTAGCAAGTCATCCCAGCACTAATTTGAAGACAATGACGACGGCGTTGATGAAAATCAGCGGCACTGAAAAAAAATTATTACAAGAATTTGGAACAAAACAGTCAAAAAAACGGACAAGAGCAGTGTCCTTTTGTTCTGAGCAATGACAGTTTTCATTCGCTTTGTTGTGCTCACTCACTGCGCATGACCGTCTGAACGGCCGATATCAAATTGATGATTTGTGCCTTGACACCGGGCTGCTCATACGGGTCGTAGCCAACGGGTGACGGTGAAAAGCCAACTGAAACAACACGAACGGTGGAATCATGTCGCGCAATCTTTTCAAGCTCAAAAATTCCTCCAAATTAAAACCAACTTTTCGACAGAAATCGCTCGCGATTGAGAATGGCAATTGCGTTGACAAAGAGAAGTGCGGCTTCCAACAGGGAGTACAACGTGAGTGCCATGAAGATGAGGCTCACATTCAGTAGCAGTTGCACACACCTGGCTGAACACGTGAACGGATTTCAACATTCAGAAACAATGTCCGACATTCGTCGGTGTCAGAGCCGTTATTTTGAAACAAAAGAAAAACTCACTACGGTGAAACAACACAAAATACAGTGTGCCACCGCACGGTGCATCACTCACTGGTTACTGGTACAGTGACTGTAATCGTCCAAAGCAACATGCCATCAGTTTAGTGCAAATTTTATCAAAATTTCGTTGTTCAAATAGCGGAACAGAACACCGCGTTCATCGACCGAATTTTTCACGGCACAAGATCAAGAGAATTAAAACGAAACCTACACAAAACGGCAAGAAACTACAGAAAGATAAACTTATGAACTTATCTACACAACACTAAGTCTGTAAGAAAAGTCAATTCAGAAGCGACTAGCGGAACAAACTTTGAAAAACGTTTTTGAAAAAAAATTTTGACCGAAAAAATAATTCCCAAAATTATTCTCAGAAAAACCTGCAACTCCCACATCAACGGACCACCAAAAAACAATTCAAAAACCTACTCTAGAATACTGTACACCAGTTTGCATACAATTCAAATTCCGACACAAGAGAACAGTTTCGACATGAAACGATAGGATTGATTTGCTGTGAAGAGGAAACTTCACGAACGCAGTTCACGGACACAAGAATGAAATCGCCACTAGAAGCGGTGCTCATCGAGGGGCCGGCTGGCGCGTTGGTATGCGGCGGGACGGGCGGGTGGCTCGGCAACGATGGCGTGCGTCGGCGGGGACGCGGTGGGCGGCGGCAACTGCGGGTACCCGCTGCGGGCGCTGTTGTCGAGCGCCTCCACCGCCGCCCGCGTCAGGTACAGCACGGACCAGTGCAGCAGCGCTTGTGCGATCACGAAACCGAAACCCTGCGATCGGAATGCACAACGCAGCATGCTCACAGCACAGTGGAAAAACAGTGGTGTATTGGTGCAACCGAAAATATCTGGAAGTGCTACTCGGCGAGATATGGTATGTCTTGTTCCTGATTGCAGGCACTGCACAACTGCAGTAATCTGCTTATTGTTGTGCACAAGGTGTTCATGCGTCTTCTGTAATATCGCATGTGTGCACCGGTGCTTGTTTGTGACGGAACAACCTTTTCTCCAATTGAAAATTCAAAAGCCGCAATTCAAAACATAAGATTGCTGTAAAATTTCGACCAATGAAATTCAAACGAACTTTGTACAACGCCGACCATCCCTCGTCGCCAACGATGCTCTTGAAGCAATTCACGAAGCCCGTGTACCGAAAACTGACAGACATCACTTCGCTACCCGTGTCCAGATTGTCGATGATCGCCCGTGTGCCTGCACAGCAACATGTGATCAGTCGCAATTCCAAATTTAACACACTCGCTAAATTCAAACATTCTAATATTCTAACATAATCTCTACTCGTAAAATTTATTCACAAACTCATTTTAAACCATCTAAAAGGCCAACCTTGTAAATACAGCCGAAACAGCACTGTTTCCAACGGGTACAGAATTGCATCAGCAAGCAAATGTGACGCAAATGACGAAAACAATTCTGGATAGTAATTGTCAAAGAGTGTCCGCGTGCGAGGATGCTTTTGCATCTGAAAGAATCCTTTCACGAACTTCAAAAAAATCAATTTACCGGTTTAATATTACCTTGATGATTGCACTTAAAGGCGGTTAAATCATTGATAACTTTTGATCATCATTAATCAGACAGAAGATACTTGGATCGCAAATTGTTGAATACAGATGCTTCGTTGCATAGATTCGATTGCTTTCCACCAAATTTCCCAGAATTACACACAGACCAAACGAAAGCACGTGTCAACTGACAATGTGCAGCGTGACGCTTTTATGCAGCCAATGACGTGCCATGCTCGCCAGCAGGTAGTGTGCGAGACTGTGCGCTAGTGTCGGTGGCAGCAGCGTCCACATGGGCATACGCCGTGACGCGTCACCGTAGCCGATGCCGATCACGTCGTTTACACAACGAGACCACCCGTGGCGCATGAAATCAAACAGACCTGGCGGCTCGCTCGCCAAACAACTCTGCAATTACTACCGGCTGTGACGACATCGGATTTCTCCATAACGAATACTTCACCATCTCAGATATCTTGAAAGCAACCGAAGCAAGACAAACGGTTGAATGGTGGGAGCTGTCTGCATTTCGGTTTTCCTGGCATTCGATACAGCATAATGAAAACAGAACTTCAGAGGGTTTCAAAATCGCACCTGAACGCTTTCGACAAACGCGGCCACGGCGAACGGTGTCGTCGCGACGCACGAAAAACTGCAGTTTTGCAATTTTATTTAATTTCTTCATTTTAACGCCGAAAACCCCAGAAGAAAACGTACGATTTCAACGCGAAATGTCGCGCCACTGAATTGAGCGAAGAGTCGGTGGTGATTTCTCTGAAAAAAAAACTGTCAGGTTCCGTTTGAAAATTACGTTTCCAGTTTGCTCGATTTACCTTGGAAACAGAAACAAGTCAGAGCCAGCCGTCTCAATGCCATAGACAAGACCTTGTGTCAATATTGAGCTCGTGACGCCTTTCCACAAACAGCCAAGTCCCTTAAAAACAAGTATATAAAACATTTTATTGTCTTTTCTAAGAAAATTTTAAGTTTTCTCACTTGATTTTGTACCATCCTCCCAACGGGCAGCCACGTCAACGGTGCACGGTAAAAGTAGCTGCTTGTCGCATTCACCTGCACAAAACTGATCATGCAAATCAAATGTGCTGGTCGCTAGCTCACTCATAATTTCGTTGAATTATTTCACCTGACATTGTCGTCGCAGCACCACACATGGATATGAAAGCAGCTTTTCAGCTAACAAACTGAAACGATTGATAATGAATGAACACCATTGTTCAACATCAAAGATGACGTTACATAAACAACGGCAATGCACTCACTTTCCAATACCGAGTCCCATGCCCGTAAGCTGCTCGAAATAACCTGGGAAAACGATTGTGATTTGAGCAAAAATGTTTGTGACTTGTGAACAACCAAACATCACAATATCAAACAATGTAAATGCCACCGACCAGACCAGCCAACACCAGTCGCCCCTCTTTGTCCGTTGCCGTGGCCAATCTTGGATGTTTGCGGTGGCGAATATGCCGCTGCTGCGTGCATCGGTGCCACGCTGGCTGGCATGCGTGGGTGCTCAAAATGGCCGTGACCCGCTGCAGACGGCATCGATCCAACGACGGGAGGCGACGACGGCCCCATATAATAACCGGCAGCGCTGCTTGTAATCGGAATTCGAGCGTCGTAGTTGTAGCCGTGATCACCCATTGACATCACTGGTGGCGAATACATTCCTGCAAAAAAGGACTGGGAATCAGATCTTCTGTTTTTTTTGTTTTTTTCATTATAAAGTTGAGCCGTCACAAGTGTTGTTGCTGTTCTTAATCTTGTGTTTAGGAAAGCCATTCATTGAAGTTTTTTTTGTTGTTTATTGATTGCTTTGGGTTCTTCAGTTTTCGGTTCTCGTTTTGTGTGTGAATTGAGTTTTTGGATAAAGTATGTGGCCTTCAAATGTTTTACAACTTTAACTTGTGTCTTTGTTGGGTAAATTCACGGGCAAACCTTGCCCTTTTCCAGTGCCTACTGCATAGTGATATAGTAATTGTTTGTTTCACTTATTTTTGAATAATTTTTGTCATTATGTGACTCACCATGTGTTTTTGCGGGTGGCACTGCACGTTGAATAAAAGTTCAAAGTTCAAAGTTTTTTTTTTGAACGTAGCTGCATTTGTTCAGTTCGCGCTCAAGCTCACCATAAACATGCGAGCCACCACTGGACGAATATATTGGCGGCGGTATGTGCTGCGGCGAGACATAGCTCATTGTTGTTGACGATGCAGCGTCACGAGCGTGACGATCGTGCCGCGAGAACAGGCCAATGTTACTCGACATCGCACATTGCCGCCACCGACAACAGGTAGGTACACGAGCGAACGACTCACTCACTGCGAACTAGGGATCGAAAACAGCGGTCGAGCCCGATTTTTGGCGATTTCGCTTGGGGGTGTGCATAGTTGTTCCGAGGGGTTGGGAGGCATAGTTGTTCGAGGGGGGCCTGGGGGGGGGGCCGGCCCCCCCCAAAAAATTTTCGAATCTATCTCTATCAGACAGGTTTTTCCGGCTCAGCTATTATCTATCCAAAAAAAATTTTCAGTCAGCTATCTATCTGAAAATTTTTGTCTTCGAAGACATAAAATGAGTCAATTTTTGACCAAAATTGACCATTTTTGCTCGTAATTCTTAAAAATTTCGCTAATTTTAGGTAAAATACGCGTTTATACTTGGTTTTTAGTGTATTTTTAGCATTATTTTGCTGTTTTTATAGTTTTTTAGCGTTTTAGCTATCTATCTATCAAATTTCAAAATTTTGACCGCCCCCCCCCCCAAAGTCACATGGCTCCCCCGCGGCCCCCCCCAAAATTTTCCAGCTATCTATCTATCCAGAAAATTTGCTCCAGCTATCTATATCGGCCCCCCCAACCCCTCGGCTCTGGAACAACTATGTTGGGAGGGGCGATATAGATAGCGAATAGGGCATGTCAGTCTCAGTACCGAAGCCGTGGGGGGGGGGGGGGTCAGTCTATGTTGTTCCAGAGCCGAGGGGTTGGGGGGGGGGGGATAGATAGCTGGAGCAAATTTTCCAGATAGATAGCTGGAAAATTTTGGGGGGGGGGCCGCGGGGGGGGGGCTTGTGACTTTGGGGGGGGGCCGGTCAAAATTTTGAAATTTGATAGATAGATAGCTAAAACGCTAAAAAGCTATAAAAACAGCAAAATAATGCTAATACACTAAAAATCAAGTACAAACGCGTATTTTACCTAAAATTAGCGAAAGTTTCAAGAATTACGAGCAAAAATGGTCTATTTTGGTCAAAAATTGACTCATTTTATGTCTTCGAAGACAAAAATTTTCAGATAGATAGCTGGCTGAGAATTTTTTTTAGACAGATAATAGCTGAGCCGAAAAAACCTGTCTGATAGAGATAGATTCGAAAATTTTTTTTGGGGGGGGGGGCGGCCCCCCCAGGCCCCCCTAGAACAACTATGAGTCCTAGGGTTGTTAAAAAAAACAAAAATCGTCATTTTTGTTTTTTTTTAAATTTTTTTTTTAAATTTCAAAAATCAAAGTTGTGCTAAATCAATCAGGGAGTCCGAAGAACCACATATGATATGCAAGCGCCTCCCGAATGACTCCCGTATGGCGGAACTTTGCAGATTTTGTTTTGGTGACCTCAATTACCCCTTTTCCAAACCGTCACCATGCCTCTTCTTGTGTTTTGACCTCCAAAACGTCACTAATTGTCCCCAGCTAAACTAATACTAAAGTGAAGACAAACATACCGCCTTGAAATTCGATCAATTCTTCTGATGGTGTCGCGACGACACGACACGAAGCAGCAAGCAACCAGACAACGTAGCGCTTGCAAACGGAGCAGCGAGCACAATCGGACGCTCTGCGAGGCGAATCGTCACCTTATCTGCATCGGAAATGGCATAATTGTTCCAGAGCCGAGGGGTTGGGGGGGGCGATATAGATAGCTGGAGCAAATTTTCTAGATAGATAGATAGCTGGAAAATTTTGGGGGGGGGCCGCAAGGGGGGCCATGTGACTTTGGGGGGGGGCCGGACAAAATTTTGAAATTTGATAGATAGATAGTTAAAACGCTAAAAAGCTATAAAAACAGCAAAATAATGCTAAAAATACACTAAAAATCAAGTATAAACGCGTATTTTACCTAAAATTAGCGAAATTTTCAAGAATTACGAGCAAAAATGGTCAATTTTTGTCAAAAATTGACTCATTTTATGTCTTAGAAGACAAAAAATTTCAGATAGATAGCTGGCTGAAATTTTTTTAAGATGGATAATAGCTGAGCCGAAAAAACCTGTCTGATAGAGATAGATTCGAAAATTTTCGGGGGGGCCGGCCCCCCCCCAGGCCCCCCCTAGAACAACTATGGGAAATGGTAGGCCAAGCTTTGGGACGCTCAAAAACTTCATCGCAGATGTTGTCGTTGTCGTAGCCTAAAATCAGTCGGTAAAACGGCCCAAAATCGACTGCTAAAGCATAGTTGTTCCAGAGCCGAGGGGTTGGGGGGCCGATATAGATAGCTGGAGCAAATTTTCTAGATAGATAGATAGCTGGAAAATTTTGGGGGGGGCCGCGGGGGGGGGGGCATGTGACTTTGGGGGGGCCGGTCAAAATTTTGAAATTTGATAGATAGATAGCTAAAACGCTAAAAAGCTATAAAAACAGCAAAATAATGCTAAAAATACACTAAAAATCAAGTATAAACGCGTATTTTATCTAAAATTAGCGAAATTTTCAAGAATTACGAGCAAAAATGGTCAATTTTGGTCAAAAATTGACTCATTTTATGTCTTCGAAGACAAAAATTTTCAGATAGATAGCTGGCTGAGAAATTTTTTCAGATAGATAATAGCTGAGCCGAAAAAACCTGTTTGATAGAGATAGATTCGAAATTTTTTTGGGGGGGGCGGGGGGCCCCCCCCCCCGGGCCCCCCCCTAGAACAACTATGTGCTAAAGGTTTTACGAGGTATAATCAAAGAAAATTTTTGTTGAACTTTCGAAAAATTTTGCCAAAATTGAGGTTTTCAGAGCATATTAGAGGAAAATTTTTCGAATTTTTAAAAAAAAATCGGCATTTTTGTTTTTTTTAATCACTTTTTTTTTAATTTTCATTTTTGTTTAACAACCCTAGTCAGTCCCCACCCCACCCCCCCCCCATGATATTTTTTCGCTTGAATTTTGAAGGAAAAACGCTAAATTTTGCTGCAAAATCTTTGAAATTACAATGAAGATGGTCAAGTTATCATATATTCAGTTTATATTATGGACTTTATAGACAAAAAATCATGATTTTCGAAAAAAAATTTAGGGTGTACGCCGTACGGAAAATTTTTTGGGGGGGGGTCTCCGCCAGACAAAATTTCATGGGGGGTGTGGGTAGGGTTAGGGGCTTTGAAAAAAAATTTTTTTTTATTTTTTTTCGTTTTTTTTTTAAATTTGGATTTTTTTTTCAAACTTAAAAAAAATTTGAAAATTTTTTCTTCTACTTTGCTCTGAAAATTCGATTTATGGCATAATTTTTTGAAAGTTCAAACCAAATTTTCTTCCCAACTTCTTTGTGTGCTTAGGTAAATGTCATTATTTGGTCATTTTGACCGACGTACTCCATGTTTTTTCGATTTGGATGACTTCTAGAGTCAATTTTTAGCGTTGAAATGACTTAACTGAATTGAAATATCGTTTCAGAAATCGTTTTCTTGCAACTTAGAACATGTTTTTCAGTCGGTAGGCCATGAGATGAACATGATATCTTGTTGATTGGCGTATGTTATAGGTCTACAATGGAGTTGTGCGATATATTGTTAAACAATTTGAGCGGAGATGTTGGTTAATACCACATCACACGACCGTTTTTCAGATACCCGATAACATGGCCACATGTTAAAACTTGCGTGCTGAGATAAACTAACGTGTTAAACTTGCGTCTGTCAGTTGCCCGCAACGTGATCGCGAAATCATGGTACGTGTTTTCGATACGATGATTTGAAGAGTGGGCTCTCGCCATGTGGCAGATAGCATAGCTGGTTGAACCTGAAAGTAAGTGTCTTGGGGGGGGGGGGCTACCGGGTCGACAGGGGTTGCCGACTTAGCTACAGCAAACAGGAATTTCTGAACACAGTCAAATTTTGGTAATTTTCTAAAGAGGAACCACTAAGAACGGTTCAATATTCAAGTACACGTGAAAAATTGCCCTGTTTTACTGTTGAAAATGCAACTTTCCCTCTATGAAATGGACATAATTTCAATAAAACACGATTTTCGCTCTTATAGTTTCCCGGATCGTTCTGAAAATAGTCTAGATGAACTCAGCTCGACGAGACGCTTCGAACAAACCTAACTTGTAAAAAAAAATTTTTTTTTAAATTTTTTTTTAATTTAAAAAAAAATCCGGATTTTTTTTTCCCTAACCCTAGGTGTGGGGGGGTGTCGGCCAAATTTTCGAGGGGGGGTAGGGTTGTTAAAAAAACAAAAATCGTCATTTTTGTTTTTTTTAAAGAATTTTTTTTTAATTTCAAAAATCAAAGTTGTGCTAAATCAATCAGGGAGTCCGAAGAACCACATATGATATGCAAGCGCCTCCCGAATGACTCCCGTATGGCGGAACTTTGCAGATTTTGTTTTGGTGACCTCAATTACCCCTTTTCCAAACCGTCACCATGCCTCTTCTTGTGTTTTGACCTCCAAAACGTCACTAATTGTCCCCAGCTAAACTAATACTAAAGTGAAGACAAACATACCGCCTTGAAATTCGATCAATTCTTCTGATGGTGTCGCGACGACACGACACGAAGCAGCAAGCAACCAGACAACGTAGCGCTTGCAAACGGAGCAGCGAGCACAATCGGACGCTCTGCGAGGCGAATCGTCACCTTATCTGCATCGGAAATGGCATAATTGTTCCAGAGCCGAGGGGTTGGGGGGGGCCGATATAGATAGCTGGAGCAAATTTTCTAGATAGATAGATAGCTGGAAAATTTTGGGGGGGGCCGCGGGGGGGGCCATGTGACTTTGGGGGGGCCGGTCAAAATTTTGAAATTTGATAGATAGATAGTTAAAACGCTAAAAAGCTATAAAAACAGCAAAATAATGCTAAAAATACACTAAAAATCAAGTATAAACGCGTATTTTACCTAAAATTAGCGAAATTTTCAAGAATTACGAGCAAAAATGGTCAATTTTTGTCAAAAATTGACTCATTTTATGTCTTAGAAGACAAAAAATTTCAGATAGATAGCTGGCTGAAATTTTTTTTAGATAGATAATAGCTGAGCCGAAAAAACCTGTCTGATAGAGATAGATTCGAAAATTTTTTTGGGGGGGGGCCGGCCCCCCGGGCCCCCCCTAGAACAACTATGGGAAATGGTAGGCCAAGCTTTGGGACGCTCAAAAACTTCATCGCAGATGTTGTCGTTGTCGTAGCCTAAAATCAGTCGGTAAAACGGCCCAAAATCGACTGCTAAAGCATAGTTGTTCCAGAGCCGAGGGGTTGGGGGGGCCGATATAGATAGCTGGAGCAAATTTTCTGGATAGATAGATAGCTGGAAAATTTTGGGGGGGGGGGCCGCGGGGGGGGCCATGTGACTTTGGGGGGGGCCGGTCAAAATTTTGAAATTTGATAGATAGATAGCTAAAACGCTAAAAAGCTATAAAAACAGCAAAATAAAGTTGATGATGGGCGATTATCGGAATTATCTAGCTGTAATTGTGTGTAATTATCCTTGATATCCTATATAATGTGATCCTTTTCCTGTAATCTTGGTTGTTCTCCAGTCCAGTAAATCGCCACTCTCTCGCTACTTGAAGTGGTGAGCCCGCCGTTGAGCGTGGCACGTAGGCGGTCATCATGACCGGCCTTCTGTGGTCGTCTGCTGCTATTTGTTGTCGTGTGTACCCTGTTTGGGCACGACTTGTTTTGTCGCTTTATGCCGTGGAAGGCGCGACTTGTCCCGTATCGCCTGTTGTGGCTTTGTCGCTGACCCGCGAGATGGCAGCGTGTGCAGTAAGTCGAGCAACTGCGGAGGAAATGGCTCGCAGCACTTGGGACATTGGATGGACGCGAAGGAGACAACCGTTCACGCAGCGGAGTTTGGCGTACCAACAGCGCAGCGACCAGCAGTCAAATATCCGGCCAAGGATGTGCCGAGAGTTGAACGTCAGCCTATGGGCGATGACGCGTCGCGAGGACTGCGACGAGGACGAGGCCAAGGTGCCGAGTTTCACGTGCTTCTGGCTGCCGAACGAGCGCCGAGCATTGAGCCGTGATGGGATAGGCCGCAGCGCCGATGAATGGGATCAGGATTGTTTCCGGCCGAGTGTGTGCCGAGGATGAGGAGCCGTGAGGTGATTGGCCGTGATGCCGTTGAAAGCCGTTTGGGAAATCGATGGCCAATGATTTGTGATTGAAATAGGGAGATTTTGTGATTTGACTTCTCTCTCGCTCTTTTCGTTGATGGGGGAGAAGTTGATGATGGGCGATTATCGGAATTATCTAGCTGTAATTGTGTGTAATTATCCTTGATATCCTATATAATGTGATCCTTTTCCTGTAATCTTGGTTGTTCTCCAGTCCAGTAAATCGCCACTCTCTCGCTACTTGAAGTATAATGCTAAAAATACACTAAAAATCAAGTATAAACGCGTATTTTATCTAAAATTAGCGAAATTTTCAAGAATTACGAGCAAAAATGGTCAATTTTGGTCAAAAATTGACTCATTTTATGTCTTCGAAGACAAAAATTTTCAGATAGATAGCTGGCTGAGAAATTTTTTTAGATAGATAATAGCTGAGCCGAAAAAAACTGTTTGATAGAGATAGATTCGAAATTTTTTTGGGGGGGGCCGGCCCCCCCAGGCCCCCCCCTAGAACAACTATGTGCTAAAGGTTTTACGAGGTATAATCAAAGAAAATTTTTGTTGAACTTTCGAAAAATTTTGCCAAAATTGAGGTTTTCAGAGCATATTAGAGGAAAATTTTTCGAATTTTAAAAAAAAAAAAATCGGCATTTTTGTTTTTTTTAATCACTTTTTTTTAATTTTCATTTTTGTTTAACAACCCTAGTCAGTCCCCACCCCACCCCCCCCATGATATTTTTTCGCTCAAATTTTGAAGGAAAAACGCTAAATTTTGCTGCAAAATCTTTGAAATTACAATGAAGATGGTCAAGTTATCATATATTCAGTTTATATTATGGACTTTATAGACAAAAAATCATGATTTTCGAAAAAAAATTTAGGGTGTACGCCGTACGGAAAATTTTTTTTGGGGGGGGGGTCTCCGCCAGACAAAATTTCATGAGGGGTGTGGGTAGGGTTAGGGGCTTTGAAAAAAAAAATTTTTTTTATTTTTTTTCGTTTTTTTTTTAAAATTTGGATTTTTTTTTCAAACTTAAAAAAATTTGAAAATTTTTTCTTCTACTTTGCTCTGAAAATTCGATTTATGGCATAATTTTTTGAAAGTTCAAACCAAATTTTCTTCCCAACTTCTTTGTGTGCTTAGGTAAATGTCATTATTTGGTCATTTTGACCGACGTACTCCATGTTTTTCGATTTGGATGACTTCTAGAGTCAATTTTTAGCGTTGAAATGACTTAACTGAATTGAAATATCGTTTCAGAAATCGTTTTCTTGCAACTTAGAACATGTTTTTCAGTCGGTAGGCCATGAGATGAACATGATATCTTGTTGATTGGCGTATGTTATAGGTCTACAATGGAGTTGTGCGATATATTGTTAAACAATTTGAGCGGAGATGTTGGTTAATACCACATCACACGACCGTTTTTCAGATACCCGATAACATGGCCACATGTTAAAACTTGCGTGCTGAGCTAAACTAACGTGTTAAACTTGCGTCTGTCAGTTGCCCGCAACGTGATCGCGAAATCATGGTACGTGTTTTCGATACGATGATTTGAAGAGTGGGCTCTCGCCATGTGGCAGATAGCATAGCTGGTTGAACCTGAAAGTAAGTGTCTTGGGGGGGGGCTACCGGGTCGACAGGGGTTGCCGACTTAGCTACAGCAAACAGGAATTTTTGAACACAGTCAAATTTTGGTAATTTTCTAAAGAGGAACCACTAAGAACGGTTCAATATTCAAGTACACGTGAAAAATTGCCCTGTTTTACTGTTGAAAATGCAACTTTCCCTCTATGAAATGGACATAATTTCAATAAAACACGATTTTCGCTCTTATAGTTTCCCGGATCGTTCTGAAAATAGTCTAGATGAACTCAGCTCGACGAGACGCTTCGAACGAACCTAACTTGTAAAAAAAATTTTTTTTTAATTTTTTTTTTAATTTAAAAAAAAAATCCGGATTTTTTTCCCTAACCCTAGGTGTGGGGGGGTGTCGGCCAAATTTTCGAGGGGGGGTAGGGTTGTTAAAAAAACAAAAATCGTCATTTTTGTTTTTTTTAAAGAATTTTTTTTTAATTTCAAAAATCAAAGTTGTGCTAAATCAATCAGGGAGTCCGAAGAACCACATATGATATGCAAGCGCCTCCCGAATGACTCCCGTATGGCGGAACTTTGCAGATTTTGTTTTGGTGACCTCAATTACCCCTTTTCCAAACCGTCACCATGTCTCTTCTTGTGTTTTGACCTCCAAAACGCCACTAATTGTCCCCAGCTAAGCTAATGCTAAAGTGAAGACAAACATACCGCCTTGAAATTCGATCAATTCTTCTGATGGTGTCGCGACGACACGACACGAAGCAGCAACCAGACAACGTAGCGCTTGCAAACGGAGCAGCGAGCACAATCTGACGCTCTGCGAGGCGAATCGTCACCTTATCTGCATCGGAAATGGTAGGCCAAGCTTTGGGACGCTCAAAAACTTCATCGCAGATGTTGTCGAAGCCTAAAATCAGTCGGTAAAACGGTCCAAAATCGACTGCTAAAGGTTTTACGAGGTATAATCAAAGAAAATTTTTGTTGAACTTTGTTGTGCCAAAAATTGTGCCAAAATTGAGGTTTTCAGAGCATATTAGAGGAAAATTATTCGAATTTAAAAAAAATCGGCATTTTTTGTTTTTTTAATCACTTTAAAAAAAATTTCATTTTTGTTTAACAACCCTAGGGGGGCCGATGGGGGGGGGGTGCCCGGTTTTAGGGGGGGTGGCACGGTGCCCCCCCCACCCCCCCCCCACCCGACGGTCTCTGGTGCTCTGGGGGGTGTAGTACCCCCCCACCCCCCCCCGGCCACGGTACTGATAATAGCGAAAACGACTAAAGAAGGTTGTTTTAGTCTTTAAAAAGTGTCAAAAACTTTTATGAAAATTATCGTCCGAAAGTCAATTTGGTTGGACCTCTTCCTTTTACAGCATGTGGATTCAAACGATTCAAACTAGGGTTGTTAAACAAAAATCGAATTTTTTTAAAGTGAATAAAAAAACAAAAATGCCGTTTTAAAAATTCGAAATTTTTTTCTCTAATATGCTCAAAACCTCAAATTTGGCACAATTTTTCGAAAGTTCAACAATAATTTTCTTTGATATTACCTCGTAAAACCGTCAGCAGTCGAGTTTGGACCGTTTTACGACTGATTTTAGGCTTCGACAACATCTGCGATAAAGTTTTTGAGCGTCCTAAAACTTGGCTTACCATTTCCGATGAAGATAAGATAAGTTGACGATTCGCCTCGCAGAGCGTCCGAGTTGCTCCGTTTGCAAGCGCTACGTTGTCTGGTTGCTGCGTCGTGTCGTGTCGTCGCGACATCATCAGAAGAATTGATCGAATTTCAAGGCGGTATGTTTGTCTTCACTTCACTTTAGCATTAGCTGGGGACAATTAGTGACGTTTTGGAGGTCAAAACACAAGAAGAGGCATGGTGATGGTTTGGAAAAAGGGTAATTGAGGTCACCAAAACAAAATCTGCAAAGTTCCGCCATACGTATGCAAATGGTACGTTTCTAGGTCAAATTGGCATTTTTTCTTATAAAAACCTCAAATAATCTGTTTCATTGTGCAAATAATAAGTTAAACGGACAACGACCATTTGCAATGCGTTTTCCAAACCATAATTAAAAGTAAAAAAAGTTGAACCTTTAAATTTGCACCTTTTCTTTTTGCAAATTTGCATCCTACACAGCATGTCATTTTTATTGAGAAGAAAACACGACTAATTTTACAACGTGCAAGCACTGTTTCTAGCGGTTTCGCCTGGTAAGCGTATACCGCGAGCACCAGGCTCGTCAGTACGACAAGGCCCGAGCTGCACAGCGCAATCAAACATGATCACCAGCGCAGACGGATGTTATATCTGGCTGAAACATCAGTAAAACAGCGGATCACACAAGACAAGACTAATGTTATAGAAATGCAAAACGAAAATCACCGAGGACGAAGTACCAATGAGACCAGTGTAAGAAAGACGAATTCTAATATTGACTGTTATCATCAAATCATACAGAAAAACACAGCCAGGTCATTCGTTAACGCAGTACAGATTCAGTGTTTCACGGTCACTCTTGTCGCCACCGCGGTGAAGTCGGCGCTTGGCAATCTTCTTTTTCGGCATCTGCATAAGAACTGCGCAATCACAAGTCTTCAGGAACTTTTATGGAGCTTAGGACTGACTCAAACTGCAAGAATAGCTAATACTAAAATAGGTTGCCTGGAGGTGTGTGGTGTGGATGTGTGTGCCGCTGATGGTATGCAGCGCATGGCGATGACGATTGACAAGCGTGTGCGAGCCACTTTCCACTGCCGATGGACGGGGACACGCGCAGAAACCTCAAAATTTAAAAAAAGTGGAAGCAAATAAGCGATGGTGTACTAACAGGCGATCATAGATTTGTTATTTTCTGTTCTGTTTTGTCTAACCGGCGCACGTGTTCGTCTGCTCTGCTGTGTTTGCAGTGAACGAGTGCCATTGGAGACTCTCGTCACGCAGATCGTCGTCTTCATACTCAGACACAACCTCCTGAATAGCACGAAGGTACGCGTGTTGCTGATGACTTTGCACGGCTGCACGACGACGCACACGACGCTTCGGTTGCTCCTGTTCACAAACACACACATTGCTGAATGTGCTTCTACTCTACAATCTAGCAAATACTGATGATCGATGATGACTCGGCTTCCTGAATCCTACCTGTTCTTTGACGTTCTCCCAGCGCAGTTTAGCTTCAACATACTCAGACAACACGCAGCCGCTATCGGGTTCTGTTGGTTTCATGGGCGTCCAGTGTGCTGCTTGAATTGTCGGCTTTGATTCAGCGACGATGACGGGCTTCTGCAGATATTCCACTGCGATGTTGAAACCTGACTGTTGGTTGTTGTCGTCGTTTTTGCAGTCGTACTGCTGTTGTTGCATTTCTCCTCTGCCGTGCACATCATCGCCGTATCTGAGCAGTAAAAACATTTTATCCTGATTTTCAACCTATTGCAGCAGCCTTCAAAACATACCCTTCCACTGCACCCGAAGCTTGTCCCGATTGCAACGTTGACTCCAAGTATTCGGACATCACTAGAACTGCTGACCCTGACGATCTGAAATTACAAGTAGTGATATTTTGAAACTAATGATCAGCACTGAAGACGTACAGCGCTCCAAAGTATTCCTCAGTAACCTTTGCGGGAAAGACGAAATCCAACCGTCATTGCGGAGGCCATCATTTAGCAAGTCACCACTGTCAACACTGTTGCTATTGTTGAAACTGCTGTACTTGTTGACGTGTCCAGCGTTGACGTCTCCGCGGCTGTTCATCGGGTCCATCGGTATTGTTTGCTGCAGTGGTTTCTTGAGCTCACGTCCGCACGTGCTGCGCGCAAATAAAATAAAAATCAGTTTTTATCGGAAGACTTATCCGAGGACATTTGCCCTTTTTGATCACCTGCAACAGCAACTGTGCCCATCGACCGTCACAGTGCTGTTGTTCTGTCGCAGTTTCTGGTAGTTTTGTTGCGGCACGTTCTCGTGCACTGCATGTGCACGATTTGCACCGATCGACTGTGGCATGCGTGGGAGATACTGTGAACGTAAACATAAAAAAATCAACAAGTTACAGAAATTAAACAAGACCGTTAAAACTGTCTGCTTTTATTGGTACGAGACACAAGTATACAAGTAACGTTCGGACGTACAGAGACAGCAAAACTGATCAAACCTGCAACGTGGCCTCTTGCGCGCGAACCATTCTTGGATATGCGGCCGAACGTTGATCAATGTCCATTTCGTAGACAGAAAGAACCGGCTGCATGATGATATCTTTTTCCAGTCTACTGATGACGAGTGAAAGTAGAAGGTCCTTACAAATAGAAGCTTCTGTTTGAGCTACAAAGAACCGGACATCAACATTTAACACTTTTAAACCTTTCATTTTATAGTAGCCCAGTTCCCACACGAAGGTAATTTTAATTGATCTTTTGTGTAGTGTAATTACTGCAGGTACAGATCACACCACTCAAAATTATAAGTAATCAGTCATACAGCTGATTGGTTGAAAGATGCTATGCCTCTTAGCACAGGATTAGAGTCAGGGAAAATTGGAATATTTTTTAAATTAATATTTAAAAGTACGAGCAATAAGAACTACGGATTGGCATACATTCTTTTTGTATTTGTAGTCCACACGTAACTCTGGGGAAAAGCATAATGTCATTTTCTGTGGAGAGTGTCTTAAACGCATTTTTAAATGAAAGTACAATTTTGATGTCCAAAACTCGTTTTTTAGTTATTAAAAAAATTAATTAAAAAACCCCGTCCCCTATATTTTAAAGACTTTGTTTTAAAAAAGTTTATAATTTTTTTGAACCCTAGCCAGGGTTCTACTGTGTTAAAATTCTGATTTGTATTTGTTTATAAATCTTAGAAGTGATTTTTCTGATTTTTGACCAGATTCTGCTTGGGCATTGATAAAACTACAGACCCGCACCCGACCCGACCCGATAAAAATTGTGTGATAAAACTACAGACCCGATGTCGGGTCGGGTGTGGACCAGAAAAGCGTTGATAAAACTACAGACCCGATGTTTTTGAAAAAGTGCTCAAAATTCGAAAAAAAATCAAAAAAATGAAATTGGCCTAAAATCGGCCTGAATAAACGTAATTGGCTGAAAACAGGTTGCAAATATAAAAAATGTCTTTGTTTGGCGGGAATACGGGAATATTGAATTAAAACGCGTCTGGTCACTGTCAGTTTTGTTTGCTTCACGCGGCTGATGTTACAAGTTCCATATATGAAGGTGTGGCTCTGCGAGTAACAAAAAATACACGGCAGTTCTGGGCTCTTATTGGCTGCTCATGTTATCGATTTCCCAACGTGCATGAGCGTCGAATATCGACTCAGGATTCCTTGGATTTCACGCGTTCACCATTGTTGCTGCATGCGGCTGATGTTACACGTTTCGTATATGACAAAGTGTGGCTATGCGAGTAACAACACACGACAGCGCTGTGCTGGGCTTTTGCTGTGCACTGATCTATTTTCTTGAAAGCTCTTACTTCCACTTGCTTTCTTGTAATATTTTTTGTTTTCTGACATGGCAAAACCATAGCACATGGACATCAGCGCACAAATCTCCCACACTAAAAACGACTATTTGACAAGCCGCATTTTGAATGTGATACGAAAAACAACTAACAATGAAGAACACAAAAAGAGTGCGGATCAGCGGATGTTGAAAAAGAACAGATATTTGACAACTACGCTACGCGTGTTACGTGCCCCGTGCTACGCGCTGCCACTGCATCTTTTTGTATTTTGCATCGCCTTGTGTTTGCAAGCGGTATTTTGAAGTTCACAAAATCGCAGCTGTTTTGTAGCTTTGTTATAACGGATGGTTCAATTCAATTCAACAGTTCAATCGCAATCCACATGCACCAATGCACAGCAAAAGCCCGGCACAGCACAGCGCTGTCGTGTGTTGTTACTCGCATAGCCACACTTTGTCATATACGAAACGTGTAACATCAGCCGCATGCAGCAACAATGGTGAACGCGTACGTGAAATCCAAGGAATCCTGAATCGATATTCGACGCTCATGCACGTTGGGAAATCGATAACACGAGCAGCCAATAAGAGCCCAGAACTGCCGTGTATTTTTTGTTACTCGCAGAGCCACACCTTCATATATGGAACTTGTAACATCAGCCGCGTGAAGCAAACAAAACTGACAGTGACCAGACGCGTTTTAATTCAATATTCCCGCCAAACAAAGACATTTTTTATATTTGCAACCTGTTTTCAGCCAATTACGTTTATTCAGGCCGATTTTAGGCCAATTTCATTTTTTTGATTTTTTTTCGAATTTTGAGCACTTTTTCAAAAACATCGGGTCTGTAGTTTTATCAACGCTTTTCTGGTCCACACCCGACCCGACATCGGGTCTGTAGTTTTATCACACAATTTTTATCGGGTCGTGTCGGGTGCGGGTCTGTAGTTTTATCAATGCCCATTCTGCTTGCCTTGCAGCAGTGACTCGTTGTAGGTTCCAAATCCTGCTGAATCCTTCCTATTTATAAGCCTTGACAAATTTTTGTTAAATTTGAATCGAAAGTTCATTTTTGACCAAAGCTTCACATTTATTAAATTGATATTTCTAACTTCGGCACAGAACTAGAGTTCGAATTTTTTTTAAAATTTAGAAAAATCTTTTTTTTTCATTTTGGATTTTTTAATTAATTAAAAAAACGATTTTGGCTATCAATCAAAATGGTTGCACTTTTATTTGATTGAAAATGCGTTTAACACACTTTCCACAAAAAGTGACATTATGCTTTTTTGCCCAGAGTTTCGTGTGGCTGTGAACTTTGTTTTGGCAGAATTTTTTTGACAATTTCTACTTTAGGTCAAAGATCGACGAGCTACGAGCAGTAGCGAAAGCGGGACCTCGGGTGAGGGGGGGGGGTGTTTGCCTAATTTTAGAGGGGGGGGGGTCAGGTGCCTTCTCGGTGAGGGGGGGTGCACTGTCAGAAAAATTTCGTGAGGGGGGGTGCACGGGACGGGATCGCACGGGTAATACCAAATTTTTGCCTTAGAAAAACACAGAAATTCTTGTAAAATACAGAATATTTTGTGCAAAGAAGCTGCTTGTTTGGTCAGAAACAACAAAATCTATGCAGGGACAGACACAAACGTCAAGAAAAATGCAAAAATTACGGTATTATTGGAAAAAATTGAGTTGAGATTGACCACCGTGAGGGGGGTGTGCGATCCCGTGTTTTCTCGCGGAGGGGGTGGGGGGGAGTCTAGCTGGGGTCGAGCCCGATTTTTGGCGAATCCGAGGGGGGGGGGGACCCCCCAAATTGGGGGGGGGGGGGGTCGTCCCGGGTGGGGGGGGGTCGACTTGGTTGGGGGGGGGGTGGCTCCCGAGTGAGACCGAAAATTCTAGGGGGGGGGGGGTCCGAGCGAGACCGAAAATTCTAGGGGGGGGGTAGAGATGTCAAGAAAAAAAATTTTCTATTTTTTTTCTTAAAAAAAAAAATTTTTTTATTTTTTTTTAAATGAAAGTTGTTCAGAATTTTTCAGGGAGTCCGAATATCACTATCTGAGGAGCCACCGACTTACCATATGACCCCCACTCATATGGGAGGAGGGTGAAAATTTCAGACTTGGTTTCGGCGACCCCATTTTCCCACCGACGACATCACGTCTCGTGTTTTGCCTCTCAATTCACCTCAAATAACATGGAAACAAGTTCCACAACAAACCGGTGTGATCATGCTGACGACACGAGGCGAAACAGCAACGAGCAACCAACGAAGTTACGCTTGCAGTGGCAGACAGTGCAATTTCCACCTTTTGAGATCCTGAAAAACGATGCGTAAATGTGGCTTTGCCTACATTACTAAACCAAAGCCAAGTTTACAGTCTGTTTTGTTGTTTAGTTCGGTTTCAATGAAGTCGTTGTAGGTTCCTAATCCTAAGCCCAATCCTTCTCCTAATGAAGTCGTTGTAGGTTCCTAATCCTAAACCTAATCCTAATCCTAAGTGAAGCCTTTTTAACAAAGTGAAAGTGCCTTGATTGACAGCTTTGTTGAAGGGGTGAAACATTGGGATCAGGGATCAGCTCCAGCTCCGGTTTAGCTTTGTAGTTTTACGGTAAATGTGAGTTCTCTGCTTCTATCTCACCTTAGCGACATCGGAATTTGTTGAACTAGCCTTTGCGACGCTCAAGTACTTCAATGCGCGAGTCGATCATCACTCACCAAGGCTGAAAACAGTCGATAAATCAATCCAGAATACCACCTGCAGCGTTGAAGACTAAGTGACAAGGTAAAGTCAAAGAAAATTTTTGTTGAACTTTCGAAAAATTATGCCAAAAACGGCATTTTCAGGGCACATTAAAGAAAAAATTTCAAAAATTTTTAATAAAAAAAATAAAAAAATGCTCTTTTTTTTACTTTTTTTTAAACAGTAAACGTAGAAAAATTTTTGGTTGCCTCTTAAAAGGGCGAAAACGATCCGTCGTCGTCACGCTCATTTGGCGAAACGCACTTTTCCCCGGGGAAAACTTAACGAACGAACGTAACCCTTTGGGTGTTGAAAAGAAACAGAAAGCAAACCACACAGCGACAGCGATACAGAAGACTCAACAGAGGATTGATTGATTGATAACAGAGGACCACTTTTGGAATCAAATTCAACGCTCAGATTCTTTATTTACCCATTCGCCGTTGCAATTGGTTGAGGTTGTCGTTACGATCAAGACAAATCAGATTTAAAAAAACTTTCTTCACAAGATTTTTTTTCAAATTTCAAGAACAGAAAAACAGACACCAACAAACACCACCAGCACATCGCATTAACGCTGAACAGCCTTTATTTATAGAAAAAATGCTTTGTGACAATACTTTTACGAGAAAACGGCTTCATTATCACAAAAAAGTAGTTCATCACTTCAACCACAATCTTCAAACACAAGACATTTGGACACGCATCGCAAATAGGAAAGATGATGGAACTTGAACAATGAACTGAGTGGCACATCAATGTTTGAACAAAACAACACAATCCCTTCACATTACAAACCTTGCGGATCAGTTTCCCGATTTACACGAAAATGGGGAAAATAAAATTATTGTCGTTTCTTTTAATTAAGTGACTCAATGTGTTTGCAGACGTCGAAAGGATATCAGTCACATGCTTATTGCGAATATTCAAAATGGCACCAGTGACACTGTGCAGTATCTTCGGGACACGGATTAGTTCACATTTTGAATTGCTGCATCAAGCATGAAACTGCTTACCTCTCTGAGCGCGCATTGAGACACAAAACCAAAAGCAAAGATAACACATATTCTTGTCACAACTGGTGGTTTGAGAACTCGACACAAATATGAAGCAACAGATAATTGAGATCATTGTTGACCGTGTTGATTGTTTTTTTAAATCAGAACTGTGGTCAATATTTAAGTATCAGGTTTCTGAGAACTCGCCAATAGTTAAGCCATGACAAATTCTGGTTGAAAAATGAAGAGGTAAACATTGATTTCAATTGAGCCATGTCAGATCAAACAACAGTCCACAGACGCTCATTTCAACGGCCTCTGCCCGCGGTCGTCTTTGACGCTTCTGAAAAAAGGTAACGCTAAGGCTCGCTCGGACGGCGGACGGTTATTGAATTTTTGAAAAAGTCCAGAATTCAACTCAGCAAAAAACAGGTATGGAACACATTACACAACACAACACATGAAAACAAACACTATCCGTCAGGAGCGATTGTCCATGAGAATGAACATTGAGCCATTCAGTTCAGAGAGGCGTTTCGTTATTGTTGTTGTTGTAGCTTGCGCAAGACGAGAGCGACCAGCGACATCCCTTCTTCCCTCCTCACGTCGACGTCAGCCAGCAGCATCGACAGTCGACACAGAAAAGCCACTTTTCAGTTTTCACGAACTTCAAATCTAACCTGATCAAAAAACCGTTTCACTGTTTTTTTGTTTTTTAATCAAATCTGAGGAAGCAAAAACATTCAACACCATCGCCGTCGGCATCAGTTTCTTGTTATCACTCTGCCACATACATACATTTGCAAATTAAGAATAATAATTTATTTTTTCAATTTAATTTTTAAAGCGCGTTTTATTTTACGCTTTTTGAATAAAGTAGGCAAACCGGTCTGGCCCCCCTAAATTCGAGAGGGGGGGGGTATTTTGACCAAAATTTGGGGGGGGGGGTTTGCCCGGGTGGGGGGGGGGGTGTCGACTTGGTTGGGGGGGGTACCCCCCCCCATCTCGACCCCTGGAGTCTAGTACCCGTGTCGAGGTAAAGGGGGGGGGAGGGGGGGTACACGGGTATCTGCCCGTGCACGGGCAGGATTTTCGGCTGAGGGGGGGGTGGACCCCCCCCCACCCCCCCCCCCGCACTTTCGCTACTGTCGACGAGCAAAGTCAGATTCCAGATACCGATAGAAGCTTCTGCAATTGGTTTCATCAGTGGTCAGTTTTATAAAAGTTAGTGGTGTCTGAAAAGTTAGGAGTTTTACTCGGTCAATTTTGGTCAAAAATTGATTTATTTTATGTCTTCAAAGAGAAATTTTTTTAGATAGATAGCTGGCTGAGAAATTTTTTAGATAGATAATAGGTGAGCCGAAAAAACCTGTCTGATAGAGATAGATTCGAAAATTTTTGGGTGGGGGGGGGGGCCAGTACCGTGGGCCCAAAACAATTTTCGAAGGGGGGGGGATGGTGCCGTGGGGGTGGGGGGGGGGGGGGGGGGGGCCGCGCGCCGACCAAAAAGTGAGGGGGGGTCCAACCTATGGTAACGTGGGACCCCCCCCATGGGGGTGCATTTTTTCAAAATTTTCTGTGGGGGGGTCCACCCCCCCCCCACCCCCCATGATAATTTTTCGCTTAAATTTTGAAGGAAAAACGCTAAATTTTGCTGCAAAATCGTTGAAATTACAATGAAGATGGTCAAGTTATCATATATTCAGCTTATATTATGGACTTTATAGACAAAAAATCATGATTTTCGAAAAAAAATTTTGGGGTGCACGGAAAATTTTGGGGGGGGGGTCTCCGCCAGACAAAATTTCATGGGGGTGTGGGGGGTGTCGGCCAAATTTTCGAGGGGGGGGGCGATGGGGGGGTGGCACGGTGCCCCCCCCCACCCCCCCCACCCGACGGTCTCTGGTGCTCTGGGGGGGTGTCGTGTACCCGGCTTGCGGACAAAAGACCGCACGTGCCAAAAGACCGCACATTTGAGATTTTTTTGTGACCAAAAGACCGCAGATGCTAACAAACCAAAATACCGCACGTGCCAAAAGACCGCACCAAAATCATTAACTGCGTACGTGATTATGATATGTTATTTTACGTTTATTTTGTCTTCCTATCCTTTTTTATTCCACAAAAATTATTGACTGAGCCGTCGATCCTTGAAATCGGTTGAGCACAGCGCCGGCAAAGGAAAAACGCTAAATTTTGCTGCAAAATCGTTGAAATTACAATGAAGATGGTCAAGTTATCATATATTCAGCTTATATTATGGACTTTATAGACAAAAAATCATGATTTTCGAAAAAAAATTTTGGGGTGCACGGAAAATTTTGGGGGGGGGTCTCCGCCAGACAAAATTTCATGGGGGTGTGGGGGGTGTCGGCCAAATTTTCGAGGGGGGGGGTCCGATGGGGGGGTGGCACGGTGCCCCCCCCCCCACCCCCCCCCCCCACGGTCTCTGGTGCTCTGGGGGGGTGTCGTGTACCCGGCTTGCGGACAAAAGACCGCACGTGCCAAAAGACCGCACATTTGAGATTTTTTGTGACCAAAAGACCGCAGATGCTAACAAACCAAAATACCGCACGTGCCAAAAGACCGCACCAAAATCATTAACTGCGTACGTGATTATGATATGTTATTTTACGTTTATTTTGTCTTCCTATCCTTTTTTATTCCACAAAAATTATTGACTGAGCCGTCGATCCTTGAAATCGGTTGAGCACAGCGCCGGCAGAGTCGCGTGACAGGTCGGTGCACAAGACAAACACGGTGAAACGCGCAGACTGCCAACAGAAAACGTCGCCCAGCTCACGATTCCCCCAGCCAATTTTGATAATCCATGACAAATTATCAAACAAAAGTGAGTTTTGAAGGCTGTGTCCGCAATCATTTTTACTATTTGGCCGTGTTCCAAATCCACTGAACCCCAAAAACGGTATTTGGCTGTGTTCCAAATCCACTGAACCAAGAAAAAACATTCTTGTTTTGTAAAAGTGAAACTCGAACAATGAACAAACGAAAACAATTCACGAAAACACAATTTATCACAAGAAATGATACAAATGTTGCTTGGTGCAATTGTAAAATCGAAATAGAATCAGCGGAACCGACTTGCTAAATGCTCGTGCGGTCTTTTGGCACGTGCGGTATTTTGGTTCCACACCAATCTGCGGTATTTTGGTCTTGCGGTCTTTTGGCACGTGCGGTCTTTTGGTACGTGCGGTCTTTTGTCTATGATTCGTGTACCCCCCCCCCACCCCCCCCCCCTCGCCCACGGTACTGGGGGGGGGCGGCCCCCTCCCCAGCCCCCCCCCCTAGAACAACTATGAACGAGAAACACGAACTGAGCCGAAAAAACTTCCTAGATAGAGATAGATTCGAGCCCCCCCCCCCCTCAAGAACAACCATGGGAAGGTCAAAATTTGGGAGGAGGTTAGGAAGGGTCGAATTTGAGAGGGGGTATTTTTGCCAAAAGTTGTGGGGGGTGTCGATCTGATGTTTCAGACGAACCAGCTCTATAAAAGCTTAACATTTCAGTCGAACTCTAAATCATGGGGAATCCGCTGATTGGTTGGGAAAACGCCATGCATGCTGCTGTGCAAACCAAACTACGCCCCACAACAATTTATGCACAGAAATCATGCATACCGTCATCCCAACCAATCAGCTGATTTCCCATAATTTGGAGTTCGATTCGACTGTAGTGCCGCTACACGGTACGCCAATGAGGCCCCCGCAGCACTATTACTATTGGACTCCTACGTTATATAAAACTGGTAGTGGTCCCTACCCTGCCCTTCGTTCGGTGTTTGCTTACACTTTCGCATGCTCAGCTCTTTTGTCTTTTATAGTTTAGGTTGATTCGAACAACTTTGATTGGCCAATTATTGCACTATTGGGGTTGGATTGCAGTTGCAGACTTTTTTCTGCATTGGAGACCGAGTTCGATTGCATTTCACAATCACAAGGTGGGAAGTTACAACACAACCATTTGAATAATGACAAGCGCTCGCCAGGAGGAACGTGGAGGAGATTGTGCAGACGACAGAAGTGGTGAAATGTTGACTGTTGAATTGAACAATTTCACGTTTTTGGACACCGACGACTTGTCGGACGAAGAGAAATGTCGTTTGTTGAACGTGCTGGACGCTCAGCCACTACCGGGCACCAGTCAACAGGTCAAGGTGAGCTCGTGTTTGCTCAGTTGCTGTTGCACACAAACTCAGTTCTGAACTTTTCTCCATCGGTTTTTTTTCGAAGGTGGCATTATCAAAATTAGATTTGAACAACCGATCAGGTGCAAGAGCGTGACACAGCCCGATTGAGCAGACCCGCACCGGAAGTCGCCTGCTCATCACAGACGGCGTCCGACGCAGCTGTACAAAATGGTACTACATCTGGTTGACTTGAAACTTTTAGCATCTCAGGCAGACACTTCACATCTGTGGCCAGTTTTACAAAATCAAGGAGTTTACAAGTGAGAAGGGGGGGATTTTTGAGGGGAATAGCTCAGTAGGGTTTTATAAAAGTGAGGAGTGATGTGAGTAGAAAACTAAGTAGAAACTGAAATGTCACGTGTTAAAGATTCACTCCTCAAAACACTCTTCAATCCGAAACTACTCAATGCGTGATACTGCTTTTTCAGCGGTGGATTTTCCGTCTCATTGTCGCCTTTTCTATTTGTAAACCAAGTCTGAATGCAAGAAAACCAAAAATTATCATGTTTTTCATCAAAACCGGCGACAAAATCACACCAAACTGCCAGAAAACATGCTGCTCAGATTTTCACCAGTCGAATTTGGCTTGTAAGATTTTTTGAGTAGTTTCGGAATTAGGGAGTCTTTTATAAAACCAAACCGAACAAACACCAAGGAGTAAATTCGCTCCTTAGAACACTCCTCAAAACTGAAACTCCTCACTCTTCACTACTCATTTTATAAACCCCGTTTTCTTCTGAGTAGAGAGAAAAAGTGAGTAAAACTCTTCAAAATTTCAACTCCTCACTTTTAGAAAACTGGCCACAGGGTCTTGCAAAATTCAAATGAAGAACAAAACCAAATGTAAAGAGCATACAAAGTCAAGTGACACAGACAAAATCGTACGCAATCTTCTTGCGAAATTAATCAAAACTTGCTGTCTCTATTTATTGCATCAATATTTGTTCATAAGTTCCGGGTTTTTTATTGAATGTTCGTTCAACAATACCAGAGTTTCGTTGCTGCTTTTGGGGCGAGAAACTAGGGCCAAACACATGGGTTTTAAACGCACTCGGATTTCCAAGAAAATCCGATGATATCAAAGGTGCACGGGAGCCATTTTCATGCCTGTTGCTGGCAGGTAGTCAAAACCGGAAAAAAGGGTGCAACGTGGCATGGTAGGTAAAATTTCTGGATGGATGAAAAATGGATGATTTGCTTGACTGGCGCTGCAAATTTGGGTTAACGTGGTAGAGGATGCCTGTTGCTGGATAGGCCTCGGAACAGGCATGCAGGCATGCATGTCTGGATGATATGATGCGTGGATTTCTTTCGAATGCACTCCTATTTTCATCAGCCGATTCGCATGGCGACGCCGCGCATCAGGCGCACATCGATCCAGGCGACTCGACGGCGACGTGCACACCAGTGCAACGGTGTTCGCCGACGGCGCAGCGTTTGAGTGCACCGAATGACAATTGCAACAGTGACAACTCAAAAGTGCCAGCACAGAGCAATCAGCGACTACAACAACAGCAGCAACAATCGGCCAACAGCACTCATGCACCACATCACCAATCCAATCGTGCCCCAACAAACAACAACAACACCAGACAGACCAGGACCACATCCGGCTATTCCGGGCGCTCGTCCGCCAGCGGTCGCTCCAATCGGCCGCCGCAGCCAAGCACGGTCGAGAGCAACAATGGCTCTGCGCTGTTTGCGACCGATCAACAGCAACACCAGCCGCAACCGGTGCACTTTCAATCACAACAACAACATTTGAGACAGCAACAACAGCCGTTGCATGCTGCCGCCGCTGCTGCACAAAGGAGACCGGACAATTCGGTGCCGGTGCAGTTGCGGCAGCAGCCTCGGGCGTACGTGCAAGCGAGCGCGCTGTCGGTGCCGTTGGCCGCTCAAACGCATCCGGTTGACTTCATCGGTCAACAACAACGCTCGTTCATCCCGATGACACAAGGTAAGGTTATTAGGCTGTGTGTTCCTCTCACTGGCGTGCACAACGCTGGTGCCAGTTGACACTGTTGCTTCTGTTCAGGTGGCATGATGCCAAACTGCAGTGTCCCGCCGCCGCATGCGCAGATGCCACCAAACGGTGCCGCCGGGCCGGCGCTCGCTCAACGACCATTCACCACGCCAATAATGCAGTCAACGGTCTTGCTGTTTTCACGAGTTTTTGGTGAACTCGCTCGAATTTTGTTTGTTGCATTTGAGTATTTATGCAATTGCAGAACCAAATGATCTACCAGCCAGTAACGATGGGCCGGTTTGCTGCGCCGGGCGCTGCCGCCACCGACTATGTGATGCCGCACGTGTCCGTGCCGTACGTTGTGCCCATGATGCAGCCACACCCGCAACAGGTCACGCTGCAGTTGTGCGTTCTGAAAATGCGAACCTAAACACTTGACAATGAGAATGAGACACTCGGTTGTTGTTCAGGTCTTTTCAGTTGCACTTTCTGTACGTTTCAGATGTTCACAATGGCAGCGCCCGGTGCCGCTGGTGTCGGCTCACTAGTCGACTACCGCAATTCACAGCAGCAATTCAATCAAACACAGCCGTTCAATCCGCACCATTGGCCTCCACGGTAACACTAGAAAGGGCACTGCAGCTTTTCGCTGTTTGTCTGAACGCGTTTGTTTGCAGCGCAATGGTGTGTTTTTCATTGCAGACCAAGCCAACGGCCATCGCCGCCGCCGCTGTATCACCAGCAGAGCGGCCACGGCCAAGCGCGCGCCAACGTGCCCGCCACACTCAAAGCAGCACAGAACACCAATGCCAATGCCAATCGCACTCACCAACACCGCCCACCAATCACTCCACAGTCGCCAGTCACCACACAGTCTGCCACCACGAACACGACCAGTTCCATTGCGAGTTCGGCCGACTCTGCCGTCGTGTCGCCGTCGTCCTGTGAATTGCAGCAACAGCCGATCGCCGTAACACACCCGGACGATCCGGTGAATCCGCTTGAGAGCACGCACGCACGCAGCTGCAGTCCGGAGATTATCATTCGCGCCACGGTTCAGCAGCCGCCGCAGAGCTCGTCCGTCGTGCGCTCCGTTTCACCGTGTGCACCGTCGGGCGGCGGCGTCGAACTCGATGCTGACGTGGACTCCGTGAGCGATGTGCAGTTCATGACGGCCGATGTGAACGCTTGTGATGAGGACGGCACTGGCCAACAACGAGCAAACATGGAAACGGCTCACATTGAGTCGCCGACACATGATTCGACTGTTGTTGTGAACGATGATGACACTGCTGGTGGTGTTGTGGTGAATGGTGAGCCCGCCACTCAGCAGCAAGTAAGCGTGCCAGATAATTCTGGTGAACAGAATGAACAAACAAATGCGACGGCAGTGACAGACGTCTGTCAGCAACAAACCGCCGAAGTGAGCACTGCGCCGAAAGAAGTGTGCGTGTTGGATGACGACGAATTTCCGAGTGTCGTGCCTCCAGAGCAGCCGGCTGCCAGCAGCTCGTCACCGGTGCTCCCGGCCGCTGCAGCTCCATTGGTGAAATCGTGGGCGTCGTTGTTCAATAATCCAAGTCAGTGATGGGTGCGGTTGAAGCACAGAAATCCATAGATGATCAAGATGTGCTGGTTGGTTTGGCGGTAATAATTGTCGCATTTGCAGTGGCACTATAGGTCAGTGTACAGAAAACCAATTTGTGCTGTGTAGAAAAAAAGAAGTGTTGATCAGGGTCATGCGTATCGCGTATGCCGTGCTGATGAAATATGTTTAGCACCTCCATGCAATATGGTTGATTTGATCCAACAAATCATCATTCATGTGAACTTGCAAATTGAGCAAAACCGTTTCATTCAGGCGCCAAAGTGGTCAGCCATTCATACGAGTCTGAGCAATTGGCGCGTGCAATCGAGGACTCGAACAGGAGTGCGCAGCAGCATGAACGCCGTCAACAGCAGCGCCCGTCGAAAGCAACCAATCAGAGCACCGTTGCTGAGCTTGCACAACAGCACACGGCGCAACACAAGAACAACAACAACGGCAGCGCCATGGCGAACGGCCTCGATGTGCACGTGAACGCGACGGCTGCAGCGCGCGCCTTTGCTGAACGCACGCTCGTGCAGCCGCAGGATGATCCACACTTGTCGGCAATCAAAGGTGATCAAACAATACAACAATGACTGATTTGTTTGTTGGTAGCTGTGTGTTTTTGGAAGAGTCACTGTATTGCGTAGTTCTGCACTGAGTTGCGTTCTGAATATGCAGCGACACCGGCCATTAATGAACAGCCGCTGCGTATTCAAGGGCATTGGAAATTTCGGTCAAACCAACCGTGTCTAGAGTTCTTCATGAGCCTGAAAGCTTCGCAAGCTTTTTCAGCGAACTAATCTTTGAAGTGTCCATGCAGAACGTGTTCATGCAAGTCAGTGCCACGATTCGCAGTTGCATTGCAGATCTGCTGACGCGCTACCGCGCCGAGCACACGGGCCCGCGGTTCCAGCCGCGCGGTCTGTTCAACCTCGGCAACTGGTGCTACGTGAACGCGGTGCTGCAGTCGCTGATCGCGTGCCCGCCGTTCTTCCACATGATGCGCTCGTTCGTGCCGCACGCCGCGCGCGACCGCACGTGCACGCCGGTCATCGACGCCTTGTCGGTGAACGCGAACACGCAGCGGTGTTCGGTTGTTTCGTTGTTTCGGGAAATGGTTGCGTTTGATGTGTTACGACAGGATGTCCGCAGATTAACATGAACATCCGTCCATCAAACAGCGAAAATCTATTGCTGAAACGTCGTAAAAAGATGGAACGCAGCTGCAGAACTGGTTTTATACGCTGTTACATTCAGATTACTCTAGAAAAGATTTTGTATTCAGTGTGACACTGAAACATCCAACATTAAAGCAGAACCCACATGTCGTGACTCATCTGTCGTGCTCATAAAGAAAACACATAAACACACACTAGAAACCTCATAGTTTCTTATTTGTATTGTTTGAACTCTGAATATCTTTCAATCATTCATTTGTGTGTGTTGATTTGCAGAGCACAGTTTGTTGGCGAGTTCACGCACGACAACATTAAGTCGCCCATGGAGCGACGGCAGCGACGCATCGAAACGATGCCACTTGAGCCAACCTACATTCGACAGCTGGCGCCAAAACTGCGGCAAGACTCGTTCAAGGTGTGCCATTTGAGGACACTAAGAAATAATTTGTGTAAACAACGGATCGAAACGATAGTTTATGGTACATTTATTGCAGGGTCGCCAAGAAGACGCCGAAGAGTTCCTGTTGACTGTGCTCAATCATATGCAAGACGAAATGACATCCGTACTCACTTACGAACCAAGTTGGTTTTTTTTTTTGATCTTGACAATTTTTCCGTGCACTGCCCTGAAATGTTGGATATTTTTATTGATAGTCCCTGTACGCTGCTTGCAGCCGGCGACTGACTTGACAGTTTTCTGTTCTCCAATCGCCCGTTTTACATCGACCGCGTTTTCTCTGTTTTTTAGCGAGCAAATCGCAGACGGCTGCGTTGAGCGATGAGCATTTGGCGAACGGTGTGCTGAGCGACAACGGCGACGACGAGTGGCACGAGGTTGGGCCGGGCAGGAAGACGACCATTCATCGACAGGTGCACGTGCCGGAGACGCCGCTCAGCATGGTGTTCGTCGGCAAACTGCGCCACTCGCTCACGAACAATCCGAACGCAAAGGACAGCGCAAACATTGAGCCGTTCTTCACACTGCCGCTCGACATTCAGGTCCGGCTGCGTTCACTCTTTTACTCTCCCACTCCCACCTGTTTGCGAAACCCGGAAGGTACGGAACTCCAGTGGTGTGGTTGGGCTAGGCCGCCTGTCGCCAATACTCTGGTTGGTGTACGCTTTGAATTTGTCGTAACATCCACCAAATCGTACTTCGTTCTGTATTACAGGAAGAGAGCATCGCGTCGCTCGAGGATGCGATCGCGGCGTCACTGCGCGGCGAGAAGTTCAAGGCGTTGAATAAGGCAAAAAAAGAAGTGCGTCCGTTTGCATTCTGTGTCTCTGACTCATGATTTTGTGATGTGTGACTTCGCTCGATTTCTGATCCCGATTATTGGGCCCGCCCGTTTGATGTGCGCGCCTCGTGTCGTCCTTTGCAACAATGGTGCCCTTTTTTGCTGCAGATTGATCTGCAGCGCATCCCGCAAATTGAGTCACTGCCCGCTGTGCTCATCCTGCAGCTGAAATGTTTTGTCTTCCGACAAGACGGACCGAAGAAATTGCTCAAACCGATTTCATATGACATGGAGTTGGAGATTGATCGCTGTTCGTTTGATGAATGGATACTACACGGCTTTATTTTTTGGTATTTCCTGGAGAATCAGTGACAAAACGTCAATACACTTACAGCACTACTGACGAAGCAATGCGACCAAATGACACGATCGTCCGGCAGGAGATACAAACTGTTTGCTGGTAAGTGCCGTGCGAGGTGACCGAATTGTAAATCATCAAAAACAGCAGGTGTTCGCTGCTATGGAGCATATGCGCTCACTGGTTCGTCCAGCGCAGCTCTGGCTCGACCGCAGTCAATCAGCATGTGCCAGCCATTGCAGCTGTGTAATAGCATTGCGCCCGTTTCAGTGGTGCTGCATCACGGCGAGACAGCCGAGGGCGGCGGCCACTACACGACGTTCATGTTCCATGCCGGTGGCTGGCAGCACATGGACGACACGAAGGTTGCAGCAGTGCACGCGAGCGACGTCACCGCCGCCGGGCGCCACCCCACCGACTCGCCGCACACCATGCCCTATCTGTTGTTCTATCGGCGCTGTGACCTGATGCAAAGCGCACCACCACAGCAGGGCGGCTCGCCAATGGGCGTCGCTGCACAACAGCGCTCGCCAACCTACCGTTGAACGACGCCTCTCTCTCCACCCACCCACAGCCGATCCAACCATTGAAGTTGCCAACAATTGACGTTTTTTTTCGTGTGGAAATGTGGAGAACATCGATATGCTGCAGGTGGATTATTTCGATTTGGACGTTGGTTCGTGGATTTCGATAATGTTGGTGTTGAGTCAGTCGAGCGATATCGAAGAATGGTTTTCTCATTATTCACTCTGTTTCTGTCCAAGTCTCCGGTTTTTTTCTTTTTTGTTGATTTATTTGTTCATTCGCTGGTTCTCTGTTACAGACTGCTATGATTTGTGTCGGATATAAACTTTTAATGTGTTGTACTTTCTGTGTTTTTTTGTTGTTGTTTTTAGATTGTGAGTTTTGTTTTTCTGTTGTTCGCAGTATCTGCCTGTTTGCCTCCCCAACCTTGATCGCAACATTTCGATTGTAATGTGATACTCGCTTGCTGGCTATTTAAAAGTTTGCAACTGAAATATTGTTGTCGTTGTTAGTTTTTAGTCACTCTACATGCGTGGTGAATTGATTCGTAAAGATTCGAAAATAACCTGAAATGATGCATCAGTTGACAGAGAGGTTTAGAGAGAGCGGATCAAGTTTTTTTATCTTTTGTTGCTTGTGCGAGGTGTAAAAACTGACTTATTCAGCTGATAAACGGGGAAGTCGTAACATTTTTTGTTCAGAAGGAAAACTCGATTATCTAATCCATTTGGTGGCTCGATTGTTTCTGATAGGTATGCTTTGTCTATTTTTTGTCTAAATTCTAAATGTTCATTTTTATAGTTTGCTTTCAGTATCATCCGTTTTCCCGGCCGTTCCTATTGTCTATTCCCTGGTGCTTTTTCAGTTTTGTGGAACTTTCGTGAATCATTCAACCGAGTTGCAAAAATTATAGGCTTCTCCGACTGCTACAAATTTTTTATCCAAACAATAATCAAACGAGAAATCTATGTACAGCATGGCCGAATAAATAAGGCAGTCCTGTATTCTCCATCAAGGCGGGATCAGTCACAGACTAGGAGTTGACTTTTTCAGGAATGCCAAGATAGTTCCCAATTGTGCGTGCAAGGATGAAAGAATAAACAGGCTGACACGAAGAATCAATTAATTCAAAAAACACGTCAAATTTGACACAAAATTTGTTTTCTGAACGTTTTTTTTCTTTCATTCAAATATCTTCTCTTTTCACCCTGAAAAAAAGCTGCCGTGTTTAAGCGGCCATTGCTAACGCGTTTCTTTATTAGTGTTTTATAATTATACAGTCCCGTTTTGTTGTCGGGTAGACCGAAGACGTGTTGTTAAATGGGGCTGAAATAATCGAACATTGATTCACTGCTTTCGTTGTGCGTCGTGATTTGGGTCTGCTTCGTTGTTCGTTTTTACGAATTCTTTTGCCATGTACTCTGTGTGACACACATGTTTTTACAGAGCATTGAGCAACAAATATGTGCCTTGTAGAGTGTTTGTAAATGTGAATTTCAAAAGAACTCAGTTTGAGTTCTTCCAAGTTACAACAAGATCCGAACCATACCCGTGCGACGGTGTGGGGTACCAATGAGCGCAGCCCGCAAGAAATTTTTGCGGTGGCATTTTGGCGACACAGGTTTGATGGCTGTGCACCATTTTGAGGGGTGCGCACTGCGCACCATTTGCAAGGCAGCCGGTGGAATGAAACAAAGCTCGAAAAGTTTTTTCTTGTGGGCTGCACACCGGTTTGACGGCTGCGCACATCGGATACCCCACACCGTCGCGCGGGTATGATCCGAACACACTTTCTCATGCAACTCACTTATTGACTGTCGGTTTCATTGTAACCTGGCATCATGTGATGCAGCCAAAGAGCATGCTAACTGTACTGGGTTGGACTGCATTGGAAAAACTGCATGTCATTGGGTGTGTTGGGACAATTTTTAGTGAACTTACTGAGATTTGCATGTTGCACCTAAAATCAATCGGTATCGGTTGGATCTTGGATCGTGTGCTCAGTATTCACTGTCAATGTTTTTCGTATTTTACTGCGGTTATTGTCGTATGTAGCTCTGGAACAAAATGATGCACGTTCACACTTGTTCCAGTGTTTTGGTTGGATTTGTTTGTGCCAAAATTCAGCCAACTAAACAACTACTGATCTTTTAGTCTCATCTTTTTCTTGCTGTTGTTGCTGTTGCTGTGCCAATTGTTATGTTTTGTGGTTGAATTTTTGAAGTTTTCTCTGTTTGGGTCACATTTTTTGTTGCTGCGCAAAATATGCACTCAGATTAGTTCTGTCATCCCGTTCTAGCAGCCCAAAAGATTAAAAAACATTTCATCACCAATTTTTTTAGATTTTGTTCCATTTGTGCAGTTTCTAGCCAATAGCAAGTTGGTTATTGCGATGATGAAGTAGGGCTGAGTGCAAACAGTGCCGCATTCATTTCAACCACTTCACAGTCTGAAAATTTGGTGTACCATGCACGCAACGGCAAGTCTCAAATCAACCGGGTTGTATCAGCGGTCTCCGCATTTCTGTCTGCTCCAATGCAAGGGCCGATGTAAGCTGTTGCAGCTAAATTTCCAAAACGCTGAGCAATTAATAAGCGGATTAATTGAGATTTTATGATTAATTTTATTAATTGATAGAAAAACTGCGGTGAGTCAAATGTCTTACTCACTTTGGTTTGAGGTCAGTTCATTTAGCGACCGGAACCGCTTATATCGTGTTGCTGAAAATTGCAAAAACTTGAAAACACGCACATTGGAGACTAAAATCCTGTTCTGTTAATGATGGTGAGATTGTCTTCATGTGCAGCATCTGTATTCATTGTGTTATTTGGTCGAATTGATTCAGTTTTGTTTTCGGTTCAATTGTTCACACAGCTATGGCCCGCTTGTAACCTGGCTGGCAGATACGATGACATCATTTCAGTCTGCCCTGCCGACTCTCAAACGACAGTTTTTACCGACATGAATCATTGATGGATATTGAAGGTTTAAAAAATTGAGAATCAAGTATGGTGTTGTATGTATAACACAACACACGCACGTGTAGAATGCAATTATAAACTAGTACATTTGTTTCATTTTTGTTGGTTTTCTGAGTTTTGACCGCCAAGACGTTTGCTGTTTATTGTTGGTTCATCATTATTATTCGTTGTTTTTTAGTTGTGTTTACAACGTTACCCGACATTCAAAAAGTGTGAAAGCGCGCGCACCGATTATGGCACCATAGTATTGTGGTATTTGTTGCGTTGCTCATAATTATTATCACAACTGCGTTGCAAGAAACAAACAAAAAAATTAAAGGGAATTTTTATGTTTATTATTGAAATAAATCAATAAAACATGGATCCAACAATGATTGGTTTGATTCCAGAAGTTTATTCAAACATCACTGCAAATAGTGTGCGGTTTTTATCGTTGATAGTTTGGTAAAAGAAACCAAGGGACAAAAACGAGAAAAATATTGCTATTCACAAGATTTATTGGCACTCTAAACACGGAATGACTGGCTGCAAGAAGAAGAAATCCTCGTTGGCATTTAAAAAACACCGGCCAATGCAGCCAATTGCTTTACATTGGCTGCAGATTCGAATGATGCAAAAAACGTGACAACTGGTTTAAAAAAGATTGAAAATACTCAAAAGAAACATTTTTTGACTGAGGATCTAAGCCCGCTCTATGTCGCAAACACGTGGACAAAAACGGATAAAAATGACGTGTAAATGACTAAGGAGAAACAAAATCCGCACGTAATATTTCATAGTTACTGTTGATTGTTGACCGTGAGATCGTAGGCTGTCGTCCAGCATGTTTCAACGGTTGTGTTCGGCTTGTACGGGCACACGCTCTCCTGATGTTTGCTCAAGTAGCTCTTCAGCGCAAAACTTTTGCCGCATTTCGTGCATTCGTAGCGTTTCGTGCCTGGAGAAACAGAAACTGTGGCTCAATCAGTTTGACCAATCGTGTTTCTCAGAATAACTTGGCGTCTGCTGCCAGCAGCCACCGGGAATTCGTTGTTACCAATTTTGCTACTAACACTGCCACTAAATTTGGTTCACGTGTTGCGTGATTGGCCAGTTTCGTTTCAGTAGCACCTTTAGTATTTCGTGCCGTGCCATCGTTTTCTCAGTGCCGCACAGCCACGAACGCTCACCTCCATGTGTCTGCATGTGCGCGCGCAGATTGCTACGATCGGCGAACGCCTTGCCGCAGTGCGCGCAGCCAAATGGCTTCTGGCCGGTGTGCGAACGCAGGTGACCCTGCAGCAGCCACGGACGACTGAACGCTTTGCCACACACTTCGCATTTGTGCGCCAGCTTGTGCGTCAGAACGTGCATGCTGAAAATTGAGCAGCGGTAATTTGTGGGAGAAGATACTGGTGAAGGCCGTAAAGGTCATACATTCAAGCTCAGCCTCAGTCTCAGTGAGAAAACGGGGCTACTAAAACGTATTAATTATATTATAAACCGTAAACACGATTTTAGGAGCCGCTTCAGTAGCTTCGTTTTCTCAGTATTATGACGAAGCCACCAGTACCAATGGTTTCATCCCCCGCTTTCTTCTGCTAGGTCTGCCTGCACAGCGCCAAATAGCTGCCCTGCATTCTCACCTGAGCGCTGGCATCGACACGTACATCTTGCCACAGTCTGGGCATCGTTTCGCATGCACACTGTCCAGTGGCCGGTGTGTCTGCTTGTGACGCGACAGATTGGAGGACGTCGCATAGCTCTTGCCGCACTGTTGGCAAGTGTAGCGTTGCTGCGGTTGTTGCTCTTGTGAACGAACAGACAACCGTGGACTGGCAGAGGACAGACTCTGATTGGCGGCGTCGGCGGTGTGCGATTGCTCTTGGCTGACAGCCGGTTCGTTGGCATCGTGATCGGTCGACACTGGCGGCTGGAGGCGACGACGCTTGGAGCGGCCGTCTGTCACGAACAGCGCGTCGTATGTGTAGCCGATCGTGACGCCGTCCTGAGACAAGAAATTACGGTTTTCACATTTCTTGTTGATCTGACTTTGAAGCGAACTCTTCATTAAAAAAATGATACGAATGTGGTGCCACCAATGCCGAATCTATAGTTAAGGTTACTTGGTAGTGTTTCTAGATTGAAGAAGTAAATTTTGGCCAGTTCACCAATCAAAACCAATCAAATCAAAATCAAAGCCCACCTGAAAACTAGCAGCGCTGAGCGATGAGACGCCGCCGGCTGACGTCGTTGACCTGCCACTTTCACTGTGCGACGAGCGGCGTCCCGTCGACATCGGCCCACTGCTGGCGCCGTTCGTGTTGCCCGTGCTGACGTTCAATTCGTCGTTGTTCTCAGCCGAGTCACGTTTTCGAGTTCGCTGCTGTTGATCGCTTGCTTTCGATTTGCCATTTTGATTTGCGATTTTGGCTGGTGGACTTTGCAGGTTTTGCTGATTTCCCGGCTGCAGCTGTGGTGCACCGGCGGTGGCAAGCAGGTTGGCCACGGAGAACGGACTTGTGGGTGAGCTGGGTGGCGCAGCAGCAGCAAGCAACGGCACTGGCAACTGGGGTGGCACTGCAAACGGCAACAGACCAGCTGACTGTGCGAGCGCAATTTGCAAACGATACTGCAGCATCAGCAGTTGCCATTGTGCTGTCCAGTCTGCAAAAGAATAATGTTGGTTCACATTTCACGATCTAAAATTTGCAAAGCAAAGCTCAAACGTTTAGATTTAGCAAGTTTATACATATCGCATAACGAACGGGGCAGCCTGATTCAAACTACAGGGTGGGCCAAAAAAAGGTTCCATTTTCAAACTGCTGTCACTGGCTGGTATTTCAATATTATGAGCTGAAATTTTCAGCATTGATAAAACATGTGATGCCATTTTTCTGACAAAATTTTTATTCAGTTTGGTCAAGTAGATTCAGTTTTACAGCACAATGTTTAAAAATTCTCAAATTTTCAAAAAAACGGATTTTTAACCAAGAATTTAACAACGAATCATTGCTCATAGACATCCAAATCATCATCAAGGTTTGTCGTCCGGCAGCGGCTGGATGGAATTTTACGCGAAACTGGCGAGTCACTGCAGAAAAACTTTCAGATTGCTCCCACCAGATAGCACACCAGACCCGTTGTTCTGCTGTCCACTTTTAACCGTGACGAAACTGCAGAAAACTGAAACTGAAACACTGTTTTTATTCAAACCGCAGGAAAACTTTTCAAAAGAAACAAATTAACAGACAGAGCAACACAGAAAACAAAAAATCAACTGAACAACTCTTTCTGTCGCAGTCGCATGGCTGCTGACTCGAGTTCGTTGTGAAACATCAGAATTTCGCTCGAGGTGCTCAAATGCAATTTAAGTGTGAGACCTTTCCACTCTGAGCGCATGATTTGAACTATCACGGGTATCCAAAAAGACCAATTTGTCACCTTCGCAACAGTTTCAAAATTGAATCTCGCATCTTGATACTAATTTTTTCTTGCACTCATTTCAGTCAATTTGTTGATTTTTCGAGCTTTTTAGAAAATCTGCCACAGTGAGCGCTAGGAATTATATATCGGAAAAAAAATTTGTCAGTAAAATGGCAACGCATGTTTTATCAGTGCTGAAAATTTCAGCTCATAATATTGAAACACCAGCCAGTGACAGCAGTTTGAAAATGGAACCTTTTTTTTGGCCCACCCTGTACAACCAATCACCTGCTCCTGGTGGAAACGATGCCGCTGCGTCGTGCGTGTTTGCAGGCAAGCACGGCAGCATGGCAGCGGCGGCCGTAGCAGCAAGGTTCATGGGATTCTCAGTCGACCGTTGCTGGTTGTTTGTCGGCCGTGTATTGCTGTTGTTCTCCATCAGTGACACCAGCATCAGTTTGTCGGCGTCCGCGATGCACGGCGCTGCCTCCTTCGAGTGCCACCGAGCAACGGCGTCAACAGCGTGACGTGCGTGCGGCATCATGCACGATCGGTTGCCGCGGTTGTTTTCCGGTGGTATTAAAGACAATATGCGTCTGTGCAGACACGATCGCTAATCCACGTCGTTTATCTTGCTTGCGTCTCAAGTGCGCGCGCCGCTGTAAGAAAAGACCAACAAGAATGACAATGTGAATCGTGGCTCAACTAAATCCACAGGAGCACACGCCGCATTCCAATAGCAAACAACAACAACAATATCAATAAGCCTGCTGCTTCCGTCATAAACGATGGAGAAACCGCGGATTAAGCGGAGGTGCCGTGGCTTGCGCGGCCAACAATCGCGACCAACAACAACCGAGACACTCGTAAACGAAATAATGAATGAGTGTGATTTTCGCAGTCGCCCGCCTCGAGTTTGCGGTAAAAGAGTCTAAAGCGACGCAAAATCGCACACACGACTGAAATGCTGCTGTTATTCGCGCTCAATTGACGTGCGCGCGCACTTTATCACTTTTGAATGTCGAATATAAGAAACCACGTAACCGCGCCGCTGTTGGTTCTTCCGGTCTACAAAAGGTTCCATGCGCAACCCGTCGACGGGGGGCGGAGTCAGCAGTCACAGCCGATTGGCTGTTTTTACGCGAACAACATGTAATATGGTAACATGGCGTCATAGCATTGCTGTGGTGGATGGCTGAGATTTCAGTGGAACAGCTGCAGTCAGTCGTGTGCGTTACAACGGTGTAGATTGCATGCTTGGTTGCGTCATCGATGGCACGCGTGTGCGTGCGTGCGCTGTTGCAATTTTTACACTCCGTTTATGGTGCATGGACGCATCTGTGTGCAACAGCAGCTGACGATGTGGCCAAGAGACGCCACCACCTTACGATTGTCGTTAATATTCAGCAAACCACTTAACGCCATCGCGAATGACCTGACCCCAGGGTCACCACACTGCTTGAGGCTTCTCGATGGCATCCACTGCCGTTCTGTCTTTTTCTTAAACTGTTTCCATTGCTCAACGATGCATGTGCTTGTGGGCCTTTCCGGTTTTTTTTACATGTTCATTATTAAGATTGACTGTGCCATTGTACGGTTTCAATGACACTTGTCCAATGATGTAACACTGTTCATCACTGTCTTGTTGCGTGTCGTGTTACTGTGAATATTTCAAGGATATGCAAATCTCCCGAAGCAGAATGTTTTGTTACATTTATAGCTACCGTAGCCCAAACCATGAACGTGCAGATGCGCTTTGCTTTCCGTCGTTGCATTGTGTGGAAGCTGTTTGTGCTCCGTCAATCGCGTTTCACATTATTATGACAAACTTCATGACCATTTTATTTCATTGTCGAACGAACAACACAAAGTGAACACAAGAAACGAATGTTCGAAATAGCGCGACTGAACTGAAGCTTCAAACTTGAACTCAACAATGACGATTAACCAAAATCAAACAAAAACTAAAACGGGACTGCGAATAAATTGCATTATGAACTTGGACAGCATTGCATTCAATGGCAACCACCACTTTCAAGAACTATTGAACATCGCGGATATTTCAACAAGCGCAAAAAGACTCGTGTTCAAATTGTGCAGCTTACAAGTGTTTACAATCGGTTACAATGGTTGAGTGGCTCAAATCGGTTGCCAGTAAACCACTTCACAATTGGGTCTCCAAAGATCTTCTTGTTCACGTTGGGTTCAAAATCGAAGCGTCGCTTAAAAGATGCAACACAAAAGAAACGACACAAATAGAAAAGACACGCTCACAAAAACACACGAAAGAGACCAGTTGTTGTGGCATTAACGGTACACGTACATAATGAATGTGTAGCTACAAGAGATTTGTCAACAGAAAACTCGACACACACCCGGGTGTCTGCGCAATCTCGGCGCCCGCCGCATTCTCACATGTAGATGAAGTTGAATCTGAAAACAAATAAAATGCATCCGGTTGTAGTGCAAGCAGCACTGAAAACAGCGCTAACACCCTTTAAGCGCCGATTAAGTGTCCTTCAAACAAGCCGACCCGCCCGACCCGTCTATGGTTCCCATTAAGAATCGATTAATCGCCCTCCTTATCACACACAGCCGTTAATGAAAAGTGCCATTTTGTCATTGTTACGAACGGGAGAGTGCTGCTGTATGCGTGGTCGGTATTGTCACTTTGAAGAGACCACAAGTGTTATGCCATTGGTGCATTCACGCGTGTCATGAATAGGCAGCTCGAGCGATTGAAAGCACGCCAATTCATGGGTCACATCGTCTTTTTACTGTTTCATGAGACAGGCCCATGCGCAATCACTGTCACTGTGTTGCTGGCACACGCACACACGCAAGATGATGGCGCCTCAGACTAGAATTCAGCGACTATATCACCACCATTGATGGATTAGGTTGTTTTTGTTTTTCGAACGCCGAACACGTCGTGAACGATGATGATCGGCGATGCCCAATCACAGCCTGTAAACGCGCATTAACATGCGTCAATTAGCAATTCGCACTGGCAGTCACTCGCATCATGATCGTAAATGCGCGATGTGGCATCATAAACGCACACAAGAACAGCCGATAAATTGTTCAAAATCAAAACAATCGCCAGCAGAACACATTTTCACACCAGTTTTGCGGCACTGCATGTGTTCACGCGTTCGGTGAAATCGACCATGAACGAACACACACACAGCATAGCAGAACAGTGTTAAACGCACGGCCACAACGGGATCAGCAGATATATTTCAAGATATGGTGACACAGCCATCGGCACAACTGCAACAACCAGAGAAAGAGACAACAAAACATCAACAATCCCATTGGGTTCAATTGACAGCCGTTAGTCACACACACACGGCACAACCAACCGTAAAGCTCCACTTTAAGAATCGGCGAGTTTTCAGCCAAGGAGGGTGCGAAATTCAGGATGTGTGTTGTTACGATCGGGTCATCGATCATGCTGAATATGCGTGTATAGTGGCGCTGTGATGTCGAAAATTCTCGAGCATACACATGTTATGGACACCTTACACTCACAGATTGTTGCTTTTCTGTTTCGACGGTGCTATCTCTTGACAATCTCTGCATCAAACAACGCCAATAACAACAGTACACACATACAACGCACAATTGATATTTCTCAGCGCACACGCAAATGCGCAGCAGGTCGGCAGCGGCAGCGCGCGCACATTACGCGCAAATGGGCTGCGTTTAGTGTGGCAGTGTCCGTTGTTTTTGAAGTGGCCCGGCACTGGCGCGCCCGCCCAATTCCAACGACGCGCGCGTCCTTCGGGAACCGTTATCAGTGACAGTGAATTCATGAAGCAGCGCACACCTTCAGGTGCTGCGGTGCTTGTCGGCCAAGTGTGACAGCCGAGTACAAATGTGAAACAGCCATTTGCGGCCAGCACAGTTGAGATTTGACAACAAGCACACATGCACAGCGCACAGCAACATGGCACGCCGCTGCGCTCATTGTTGCTTCAATCAAACAGCATGCAGTACAGGCCGCATGCGCATGTGCCACCTCAAACTTGAGCAAGCTGTCCAATTCGCATCGCACATTACGGTTGATGGTTTCGTGAAGCACGATAACAGCTGCACTCGATGCGATGGCACGAATCAAAACAAAACCGCTTGCAATTTTGCCACATTTCAGAAATTTTTATTGTTCGAAACGAAAACAGGCACATCACTCCACGGTGGATGAATTTTACTAGCAATTTGCCAACCACACAAGCGATATTATTCCAGACACAAGCTCAAATCAAATAGCACTGAATCTTTTCGGCAGCCATAAGCGTTCCCAGTCAAGTCAACCAATTAAAATCGGAAGAACACGCCCATCATTTATAAATGTTCGCTTGAAAATTGCAAACAGTTGTGTCACATCAAGCACGGTGACACCAAAGCGCTTAAAGCAGCTAACAGTTCATTTTGCGAATAATTCTCATCACAGCAGGGGGCCGGTGTATTCCACAGAAAACGAACGCTCAGCTCATTGACAACTTGTATGTCGTGTGATCTATTGACTTTCGCTAGCACGGATCTTGCAAAATCAGTATCCATTTATCAGTGTGCGTGTGCGCAATATAATTCAACGCATGAAACGACAATTGTCTTGGGAAGCGTCATGCATGTTTATCGCTCGCACATTGCGACCACCCGAATCACTGTCCACGAGCACTGAATAACATGTCCACAGTGCCCCGCAACAATTAGTGACAAGTCAGATACGAATGGCGCCTATCGCACGCACAGTGTTTTTAGGAATGTACTGAATAAACCCACAGGGTGTCTCCGAGCAGGATCAAGCGACGCACCTGCAGTGACACAGGCACACACGGTCGCAGCGCCAAGTAACACTGTTTTCGCCAGTCATCATAGTTGGTTGGTGGTACGTAGCTGCGACATTATGTCCATTCAACATGAAACGGCGACACAGAGACCAAGAACGTGCAAGCACATCGTCGGTGTATGTAAGTACCGGAAGTGCTTAGCAGTGGTAAGAAAATTCGGGTTAGCGATAAGCATTCATAAGCAGCAGCGGTAGCCAACCACCACTTGCTAGCACACACACACACACACACACACAATGGGGCGTACACATTGCATCAACAGGCCCATTATGAGACACCAAGGTGCACATGTGTCATTAGTGACAGTCACCGGGGGCACCACCAACAACGGAGCACCAGCAAATTATCCGGTTAAGAATGTCGTGCGTGCACGTGCATAGCGGAGACACATCGGTTATATGTTCGATAAGCAATTTTGTCGAGCCGAAAAACGGAAGCTGTGCCACTTGTTAGGCGAGTCGCTGCTAGTGCACTGCTCTGCGGAGTGTTATTGTTGTTGTCGGCGCATACCTGCGTTTCTGTTGTCGTTAGCAACTGCGGCTGACTGACTGACGGGTAAATCTCACTCACAACAACCACCATTTGTGACTCCCCGAGACTTCGGAGTTGAACTTCGATTTTCACGGATAAGTCACAGCACAACACACTCATTTCATTCATGATTTCGCCAGAAATTAACATGAACATGTGGTCAATTGAATTCAAGTGGCAAAATGCCGGAAAAAGGCGACCTAATCAACGATAGCATCAACACGTTTGCACAACAGTCGAGCTTGGTGGGCTCACGCTCAGTAGATTTACAACCGAAGTGCTTTGTGCATGCCGCACTTGTTGGGCACATAGAATGAATATACTAATGCCACTTTTATTATTGCACAATATGTGATAAGAATCACTTTCTGGCAAACGCGGCCAACAATGCAGCACAGAGAGGTCGGGTAACAAGAACAATAGGCCACTTACTAATCATGGGTTCCGTGACCTTTGGCTTGAATTGGACGCAATCAACCTTGAATCTAATGAGGCCAACTTGAGTAGCAGTGTTTCATTCAACAGCTGTGACTGTAAATTGGTCAGAAACGGGACAACGCGAAAAGAAAGCCGCCCACGAAGTGAGCTGTCTGCTTTTGGATTCCATTTTGCAAGTTTCAATTGCCCGTCGGTTAGTCTGTAAAATGGCTGACCTCTTGAATAACTAGTTTGTTGTGTCACTGAAGGTGGAAACTCGCAATTTCGTAAACTCACACTATTGCCCGATGTGACAACACTGCACAGCAAACACATCTAACCCACAACAGAATATTACGTCAAATTGACACCATTCCGCTGCGGCGTTGCGTGATGCGGCGCGATGACCTCATCCATGCGACAGGTGCAAAAAACATAAAAATAGGATCCTGAAATGTTTTAAGGGATCGTATAAGGGTAACCATGTGCATCGTGGTTCAAGAAGCGCGTGTGCTGCCGTGCCCTTGGCTGACCGTCGGTCACCGCCAGTCCTAAAGCGGCCATTATGTCAGCGTGGCGTAATCGTTGCATTTGCAACAAAAAACAACAACAACATCACTCACAGGCGTCGTGTTTGCGAATTACGATGTGTGTGCACAGCGTTTTGTTTCAACAAGCAAGCACACACACAAAGGTCAATCGTCAGAGGTCAGCAGCACACGGAACACACAGCAACTACAACATTATTATGCAAAAAAACCCTGATTACTGCCACGAGACAAGCTGCAGCTGCTGCGAAAGCACCAAAAAACCAATGCGTGAACGGTCGGCGTTCGCAAGTCAATGAGCATGTCGTGAACGCAAAGTGCACACGCTCACACAGCGCACTATCTAATGTCGCCATTTACGCAAGAACGGTTTCAGTGAGTGAGCCCATCGTTCAAAATCACACGTGTTGTAACTGCAGTTATTACAAGGAGAGCAAAACAATCGCAGAGGCTAGACAAACAAACACGACTGAAGACAAGAGTAATACGAGCCTTGCACGCAGCAACGGACGATGATGACACCTGCAGCAGGCTTGTTGTCGAGAAGTGGCATCATCTTGTACAATCACTCGCTGCACAAACGCAATGTCAACAAAAGTACATTCACTCAGGTGCACAGTGGTGAGAGGAGTCAATTATTTTCCAAACTGAGGACACTATTCGCTAGAAGCTACAGGCTGTCAGCAACAAGCGAATGCAATTTTAGATGCCTGGTAAAATGCTGCCGCCGTGGTGTGCTGGTGTGGTGGGGCAACCAATTCTGAATCACCCATGTCAAGAACCAGGATCATCTAACCACAATAATTCAAGCCAACGTTCTGAAGCATCCAGTATGTAAAGCCAGAACGATTTTCTCAAAACTTTCTTTCACTCTCTCTGTGCTGGGAGAATCCCTCCACGCTACAGCACACCTCCTACTGGAAACGTACATGAAGACCGCTAACAAGGCAGGCCACAGGTTGACACTGGCACCAACCACAACAATCTGCTTGGAGCAACAAAGCAACAACAACAAAGAGACCAACCCCAACTTTGCACGTTCTGTTGAACCCCCCCCCCCGGTCACAGTGATGACAATCGAGTATCAATCAAGTCTGCGCGTGCGTTGCAGACACAAAAGAAGCCCACTGTTAAGCAAGCTCAGTGCGTCTTCGTGGCGCCTACCTGCTCATGACACACGGCAAGCTTGCGATCACCGGTCCGTAGCCCTGCGCGTTGTCGTACAGCTCAAACAACGGTGCTGCCACCAGTTTGTAGTTTTTCGGCACTGCGAACAGAGCTGCAAGATGCGAGGCATTGTTGGATGCACCATTTGTGAACGATTGTTTTTTTCATAACGTCGAAATAATTTACTTGTCATTGTTGTTGCACCCGAAAATCCTATGCAACAGTTGCAACGATATGTTTTGTCAAATGATACAAGTCAACACAAACAACAGCGCACCTTTCTCCGGCAACTGCACGAGGAACAACTTTGTCAGCTCTTTCGGCTTCGTCACGTGAGCGGGAATGTACGGATACTGGAAACGAAGCTGTGGTCACGTTTTCAACTACAAGCACGATAACAAACAGCAAAAAAACGAGAGAAAAAACAGCTAACCCTGGGCGGATCAAAGTGCGGCCGCCACCAGTTTGCGACCGTGTCTTCGATGATCCACTCGTTTTTCACGCCGTCCACACGACCAAGCGTCTTGAAACAAACGATTTTTTTACAACCGAAAGAAATCAAATCGACATTCACAAATCCAGTCCAACCTCGTTCAACAATCGTTTCAATCCGTCCACATCAGCCTCTCCCGGCTCGAGCTCACCACCCGGCCGCAGAAAAAAGGTCAAGTACCGAACGATAGTTGGGACGAACACAGAAAAGCGTACAGCACGCTGCACAGCAAGAGACGACATCAAGTTCTCATGCCATAAAAGTGCCGTTTCTTTCAGCCATCGACGCGGCGCTTGATAACGCAAAGCGCACAAACGCAGAGTCCACCACAGTAGCAGCCGGCTGCGACGGTGCGTCACATTTACACTGGTCGCCATTTTCAAACAGACAACAAACACAAAACGCACAGTTTGAAGAACAAATGTCCGATCTGCAGCAGGAGCACGTGCGGCAGTTTGTGTTCGTGCACGAGCAGCACGGCGTCGACGCTGCGGCGCATGCCGATCTTGTCGTATTCGTCGCGCATTCGCTGGAATCGCGCCTGCACCGACTGGTCGCGCTCGTGCAGCGCGTCCTTGGTGCCGAACGTGTAGTTGCTCAGCGGGTACCTGGCGAACAACAGGTGACAGCCGTGACCAATGCACGCATCGTACGAACACACTCGAGCACGCTGCATAGGGGCACTGCAGTGCAGCGGCGAGCCTGCGCTGTGGAAGTGCTGGCTACCTGGCTGACGCCAAAGTGCTGCAATGACCTTCCCGTACTGGCGGCAATGAACAACAACAAAACGCTTGGACGCTTTCGAACTGCCGGAAGTTCCAAGATCCAACACGCAGCGTGATACGACCAATCATCGTGAACAGCAGCTGGCGAATTCGACGCGAACAAAGTTGATCAGATTCAAATGCACAATACTGGAAATAGCGCGCAAACGCACAGATTTACGGTTCTATTGAGCGTGAGCGATGTGCTGGCCGAGGGATGCTTCATGATGGGCGACGCCGACGGCCAGCCAGTGCGTGCTGCCACCGGTGACGTCATTCACAGCGGCAATTGGCGGACAATAATGTCAAATATGGATTGAGCGACGTTCAGTCTCAAAGACTGCCAGTCAGTCAGACAGGGCAAATTTCTGAAAACTAAAGCAATAGAAGAACACCAAAATTGGAGAAACCAATAAAAAGGTACATTCGGATTTCAACACCGATTGTAGTTTTGTCAACTGGTATGTACCCAGACAGCATCTAAAACCAACATGATACAGAATTTTATTCGATTTTACAATTTATTTTCCTTGACTTTTGATAATCAATCCATCAACACCCATAAAACACAGTTATTTGATTCTGAAATAATGACTACAATTTTGATGAGGCCCAGCTGCGAAAACCACAACAACACATATTACCCAATTTTTTTCATCAAAGAATGCTTTTCATCAATCTACCATTCCATCAATAATCTGATCTAAATCACAAGCAAGCCAAGGTAACTTAGCCAAAGCAGAAAAAAATGTGACTGAAAGTCAAATGTGTAAAAAACCTTGATAAAATTGTCAAAATAGACGACATGACAAGCATTGATTCGACGGGAAATTCTTTGGACGGTTAGCATAAAACAATGCCA